>SCLH01000246.1:22359-52368 GCA_004367855.1 Oikopleura vanhoeffeni | reverse complement strand
AATAAACAAATTATTTTTGTCCGCAATTGTTGTGAGCAATTGTTTTGGGGATCTCAACTTCACGTTTTTGTACTTTCAGAATGAACTCGTGGATATGAAACAAGCATCGAGTTGTAATCTGTCGTTAAAAACGACTCGTCTTCATCCACAGAATTTATTGAGATCATGCAAAACCTCTGTATAGTACACAAGGTGTGCGTTATTCAAGGTTGAGCGTTCCAAATTTGACATGGAGTCCTCTGATTCCTTCCAGTTCTGTATACCAGTCACGTAATTCATTTGGAATTTTCCATCCATTCACAAATAGATTTTCTGAAATAATAAAAGGCCAATTTTTCTTTCAATTAAGGGGATGCACGCTTTTAAATACACTTTTTATATCAGTTTTCACAGAGAATTCATTTTGTTTATTTTCATGATATTTTATAATATCTTTAATACGCGAATTTGGGATGAAACTCAAAAAATAGACTTTAACGTCGGAATAAATATTTTTATAAGTCATAATAGATTTGTCAGACCGGATTTACCCATACATGATAAATTTTATTTAAATTTATCAAAAAAGAAACTGTATTGTGCATGCAAATTGACATTGCAGAATCCGCTTAAGAGAATGGGTGTCGCTGATTTGAGCCTCTTTCAAGGTCATTTCCGCCAAACTAGCAAAGTGATATTCCAACCTAAAAAATGCCTTTTGCCGGTAGAAATAAACTTTTATGAAACGAGGGACTTTGCCGCAGAAACCTCACCTTATATAAGTAAACGATCAATACGATCACAAAGTTTTCAAACTTTTCAAGCCCTTAGTACAAAAAGTCTAACCCCCTGCATTCACAGCCAATCTCATCTCAATTTTTTTGCTATTTTATTTCTTTGCATTTTTCTCCCGCTAGTTTTCGCTCTTGTTATCATCATCATCCTTTTCTGCATATTTGCGCTTTTTCAGAAATTTGTTAAAAAAATGTGCATTTTTAAAACTCGTTTTCGTAATACGATTTACGAATTTGTTACTAATGAGAAAATTTTTTTGGGTTTAAAAAAATTATGAAAAGTGTAACACTTTAAGTGTTCACAGAACAATATATTTTTTCATTTTCATATTTGATCATTTCAATCACAAATTACAGACTGTTGAAAAGTGGTTACAAATGCCCAGCAATATCAGCAATTTACATTCAGAACCCCCTTTAAGCGTAACCTCAAAGTAATTTCTCTAGTAATTAATTCTTTGATTCAATCCAAATTGTAAAAATTAATTATAAATCTAATTAATTCTTATGTTTGTCGAGTGTGATGTCGCTGTTGTCGCGCTATGAAAGTCGATTCGGTTTTGTCCTGGGGTAATACAACTTGCATTCACAAAAAAACTATAACTTTACTTCAAATATAATGGTTCTTTCGATACAAAATATTTTGATTCTCCAGAGATTTCATCAGATGTCAATGCAAATTATTGAAGATTTTGATAGTATTCCTGTGAATCTGATGGCTGAAGTCAAAAGAGATAAATATGAATTATTCGGTAGTGGCGATCAAGATTTTGCGAAGGGAATTTAAATTTTTTTGAAAAATATACTTTGTCGAACTATTTCAATCTCAAACTTTAGGTTAATTTAAAGTAATTGATATTGCGAATTAATTTTAAGTGAAAGAATGACTACGTGCGCGCACTTCTTCATAATTTTAAACGCTTTATTTGCCATTTTTTTAATTATTTGACGGTAAAATCAGTTTTTGTCTGCTTTATCTTCTATCACTACAGACCAAAGTATAACACCGGCTTCAGTCACTAAGGCTAAGCATCGACGTGAAATTGTTCATTTTAAAAATCTGTTAATTTAGACCGCAAGTTCATTCTTAGTTTTTATCACAATAATCGATTTCTCATTACATGAAAAGTAAATTGAAACCTGGAAAAGTCGTATTTTTACGTAACTCACATTGCACAGATAATTCTCGAATTTGAACACATAGACTGAGTTCTGAAAATGGCGAACTCTAAATGGTTTACTATCAACATTTTTATTCTTTAAAGTTGTTAAAAAATAGGTCCGAATGTCGTCACATCATTCAGCGTGAAATTCAATATAATTCTTAAAAGTCCTTAAAAAAATACACTTATCACAATTTCACATTTGGCACAAACTTTGCTAAATTATCAGATCTATAACTTAAGGGGGTACTCAACGGTTTTTTAATTCAGGTCAGGGACATAATAACTGCACCAAATAGCCTCAGGAAGGACCCAAAATGCATTTCTGCTCTTATCATAGAAAACAATTTTGAGATTTTTCTCAAAATTTTCGAGTTTTTTCAGATTTTTCCGTCAGAAACCGTTGAGTACCCTCTTAAGATTATAATTGAAATTTTTTAAAATTGGGTTGTCCAATATAGTATGTATACGTTTTCATTTTGACGATCAGAAATACAGAAATAACTCAGTAAATACAGATAACCAAATATGTGGAATCATAGATTCGAACGCAGGACCATCGCATTGCTAGAATTCCCTAGTTTTGACGCTAGTTTTGCTTCGCAAATTTCACCTGACGGGATGATTGGCTCGAAAGCGCTACACACCACTCGACCATCGTGGATAATTGAAATTGCAGACTTTTTTGCAATCCAAAGTGACATCTGGTAACGCCTGACTACGCTTTTATAATCAGGCGTATAAGTCATACGGTATAAGCTAAGATTTATCATTAACATATATTTTTGCTTATTTAATAATATAATTCGAGTAATTTGCTAAAATGTTTTCAAAAATATTTATATGAAGACATCAAATGTGAGTCAGAAAAATTAAAACTCTTTACCATGACCACGGTTTACACAATTAAGTGCATTGGTGATGCGACCTAAGGCTTAATTAACATTTTAAAATTAGTAGTATAAAACTGCTTAAATTTTTCCTTAGCTCTGACATTTGAAGTGTCCGAGATCCAATGTTTTGATAAAAATTTCTCGAAAACAGCTTCTGAATTACAATAGGTTTTAATCTATTTTTTTGGAATTCGATTGCTAGAAAAAACAAAGTCGAAATGTTGTGAGTTGACGCAATCAGAATTATTTTTTCCTCAGCTCGTACATGTCAGTCCCGGAAGCTCTGAAACTAACTAGAAATGGAAAGATATAAATTTTAGTGTGATAGTAGGCATAGAACGCGAATCCGTTATCTAATTTCAGATTGTGATTCGGAATCGGAAGATGACCAAAAAAATCACGAAAAGTTCTGAAAAAAAATTAGATTTCTGGTTTTCTAGAAAGTAAATGTTGTCCCAATGAACAATTTCCAATCTCTTATCTATGGTAGTTGATTTGCATTAAATTTATCAATCGTTTTTCAACATAAATAGTTATGTTTAAGCTACTAGTTCACTTATTGTCCTAACAGTTAGACTTTACAGTACACTGTAATGAAAGACCTAATTTTTTCATAATGGCCTCATATTTTTTATCACTGAATAGTGTTCTTTTCGGAAGTAAGAAACTCTTATGGTTAAATATGTATAAATCGATTATACGGTCAAGTGATTATTAAGGCTTTACTGTAATTAAATTAAGTCTTCAAATTCTAAACGAATGCTTTTCAGAGGTTTTACACCTGATTTGAGATACTGTTCAAAAAAATCTAGAGGCTGATTGAGTAAGTACTCAAATAACGTCAAAATGAAGATTATTTTGGCTGACCATATTTTTTGAATATTCGGTCACGTGATCATTTTTGGTCAATGCTGTTAAAGAAAAAAATCTTGGATTTTAAAGGATCACGTTCAATCGTTTTTTATGGTGATTTCAATATTTTTTGCACAAAATTCGTTCTGTGATACAGTTAAAATATTTTGAAATAGCACAGCCGTCAATTATTATCAAAATCGATTGATCAACTTGTGAATGCTTTATTTATAAACGATTGAGGGTCCTACATAGCAACTCAAGGGAATTTGATCACGCGTGACCATATTGTTACACTGGGAGTGAACATTTGACGTTGCATACAGTTTAATATCGACCAACTTTTTAGAATTAAAAATTTCCTGATGTTTAAATACAATTCGAATGTTGATGTTAAAAACAAGAATTTTGGTTCAAAAGACTGAGTGATTTCTGTTTTCGATTGTAGAACTTTGTAATTACAAATTAGTTTTGAGAAACTATTCCTAAGAGTACAATAAAGAGAACTTATTCTCAGATAAAGAAAAGTTATTCAGATTTTACATTAATTTGCACTCAGGTATACTTTTTGGCTGAATGGGGAAATTGAGTCAGAATTTGCTACAGGTATCAGAAAATAACCTATTACCAAAAATGAACCGAAATAGCTCATTGAAATCAATTTGAAATTCCCATCGCTTAATTCAGATTTCAACTACGATTACCAGAATGATGTTTCGCCGATAGAATCGTCCGTCAAAAAACCATTAGGAAATGAGTCATACTTGATTTAAAAATATATACATGTATGTGATATAATTTATCACTTATTTTTCTCAGGGGATTGCAATCTGCAATTAATCTTAACTGTACTGAAATCCTTTTAAAAAATTAAAGAATAATGACTTTCAAAAGCCCTCTCATGTCTAACTAATTCGATCAGAATAATTTTAAATGAAAAATGGTTTGAGGAACGCAATATTCAGGCTGAGAAATAATTTTGAAACTAGTGTTTGTCATAATAATTTGATCATACCGTATATCTCATGTTTCACACCGATTGTGAAAACCATAACATTTGGACATCGCCGATCGACGTCACATCGGTGGTTTTTATAGATTAATAATAACCTCGTTAGGATTTAATTCAATTCACTTTAATAATTACCATTTGGTCAATAGAAAATCAGGTGTGAAAATATAAGTTTTTTTTCTGATTTGTAGGAAAAATAAGACTCAAAGTATGAGCTTATTTGTATATACTGTGATAAAAATACGAAAATACAGTTGAAAATCCAGTAATAGTCAATAATATTTATAATAAAGAATCATTATTGACGAGATCAGAATATGGTGTTCTCTGTTGACTTGATAAAAAATCTACTTGTTGGGTTAATTTGTTGCCTAAAACCTAAAAAAAAATATTTTATGATTTGAACAACTTTCTTAACTTTGACATTTTTATATTTTTTCCGTTAGGTAACTTTACTGAGTTTGAGGTGTCAACTCTACTACAGTTACTATGGATATTATTTTCTCTTTCAAGATCACATTTTAAAAATATGAGAAAAAAACCATTGGGCACTGTGATTGACCAAAGGTGGCTAAGCACTCTATTGAAATCATACCGGTATATCATCTTTTCGATCAGCAAATTGACGAAATGTATTGAAATTTTTCACCATGATATACGGGTAAATAGTAATTCGTCGAAAATGTTATTCGTCGACAAATCAGATACTTCGTTTTTGAAATTTAAATATAACTTTTGCTAAAGATTTTCTTGGCCATTTTTTTCACGCGTCTAATTAAATCAAAAGACCCAATGTTTCATGGGTTAATTTCTAAGATAACTGAAGTTTAGGCTAAAAAACTCATTTTCTGTTGAAAACAGCCATTTATTTTAAAATTTCTAGAATAAACAAGTAAAAACCACAATTTTTATTTTTTCTGATTAAAAGTTGGCACGTACAACAATAAGCAACAAGAATTTTCAAAAAAATGTTATCTTGATATCTGAAAAGTTAAAATTTTAGATTTTTCGAAGAATGACTATTTCCCATAATTAAGACATTCTTGAAAATTTTCAAAGGTTTACACGAAGTCTTATTAATTTTCGCATACACTCTTTACATTCTGCTGGAATTGGGACTTCTTTTTAGTTAACTTGCTGAGATATAGAAAATAATTATGCGGTTTAGTTTTTGTCAGCTTTCCTATGCAAAGAACCGTTGCTTGATACCTACTTCGTGTTTGCTAGAGAAGGGGGAATCATCTTAAAAAATAAACCTAAGTATACTTGAGGTATAAAGAAAATCCTTTTGTATCTACTTTCTATTGTTCTTAAAATGCCATTATTCTCAGCCTTACTGACAGAAATCTCAATGACATTCATATTGGAGAACAATCAAAAATTCAGTCTGACAAGTGTCGCTTTGACATAAAATGGTAAGATATAATAAAATTGAACAATATTTACGAATTTCTATTAAACTCTTATTAGTCAAAACTTCCGACTCAAAAGACAGTCTTTCTAAGATCGGTTATTATAGCGTATAATTAATGTATTCAGAAGGTTTTTGACGTAGTAAGCTTTGTTGAGATCCTTAATTTTCAAAAAACATCTTAAAGTCTACATTTTTTTGAATGTAAATGTATAAATTAGAAAAGAATTCAATCAGCGCAAACAAACAATTCTAGAGATAATGGCTATTAACTTTTGCAAATAAGCCATCATTTTTGAAGCCGGATTATGAATGATATTGAAATATCTCTTCTTACCAATTGTCATGATACTTTGTTCACAGCGTGGGGTTTATATTTTCAATTTTTTCGTCTTATTTCTCATATTTTTCGAAAAAATACAACTTTTTTGGTTGACCGCAACCAAAAAATATATTGCCTAACCAACAAACCAGATATCATGATAAGTCGTTACTGAGAATACAAAGTGAAGGCAGTTATTCTTACTTTACATCAATATCTTTTTCACAACGAAACTCCATCTGAAAAACGTTTACTATCTCTATAGCGCGTGTTCGAATTCCATTGACGTTGCCTAAGTGATTGCTTGAGTGAACACAGCGATAAAATTAAGCAGTCCCATTATCAAGATTTTTAATCAAGACTGTTATTTTCTAAAACTCCGCTTCAGAAATATTTTGACTCCCATTCCAGGAATATTTTTGTTACTTTTTCAGGTTTACTATTGACAATAGTAACAATAATCTATTGTATATAATGATTTCGCGCATGAAATAAGATAATTCCTCCATAAAAAGGAAGATCCATGTGATCTGTGGATTTTTGCCACGTTTCCATCAAAATTTTTTATATAAGTTGGCTTTTGAAAACAACTCATCTGATTGTAGTGTCAAATGGCTCAAACAAAGCAGAAATATTTGACATAAAATAAATTGTAAAAAAAAGTCCGAATCAGGCTATTTTTTCGACAAAAACTGATAAATAAAAAATTTCAGTAATCTCAGAAAAATATTCTAATTTTGTCCAATTTATTACATGTAGTATTTTATTATTCACTAGATATTTGTGCTCAGTTTGAGCTATCGTAAAATTTAATCGGATGAGTTGTTTCCAAAAGCCGAATCATTTAAAAATTTTGAATGAAAAGCGGCAAAAAACGACCAGATGGCTCCGTTATTGATATGACCGGCCAAAAGCGGACATTTTGGAAAACTTTACCTTTATGTGAATTGAGAGATTACAAATTTGCCAACGTGAAGATCACGGTAATCGTAAAATTAAATTCAGGGCGATTCAATTAAATTTAACAGCTCGCGAATGCCAACTTGATAGACAGGTAAGAAAAATTAATTTAGCTCGAGGACTTCCAGCTTATTAAAATTTGAATTCAGATAGTCACGAATCAGAATAGGGGAAAAGTTATTTATTCGAACATTATTCGGTCCGGGTTTCAAATAAATAATGCTTATACCGGACCTTTTCTGGACTTCAAAATATCTTGCTCGTATGATCTCAACAGACATATCAAATTCGAAGATCCTTATATGATGCAACAAAAGTAAGATTTCTTGAAAATCAAAGCGTGTATTTTGCTCAGTTTGTTGTCCAAATCTAGAGAAATATAAAATGCGTGGAATAATTCAAAAAAAAGTTCGAATTTTTTCATACACCGCTCTTCGGTACCTTGGTGCTTCTAGAGACTCATTATTGAAACACAAAAAATACATACGATATTCCCTTAAGGAACGACAAAAGCTTGTGTGAAGCTTTGTAAGGCTTGAGATACATCATGATGTTCGGTTAACGACTCCATAATTTTTTCAAAATAAATATCATTGTTCAGAAAATATAGGATTTGAAAGATTCATAATGGTCCTTAATTATTATCTTAACTTGTTCATCTTGTAACTTTAATTACGTAGCTTGGTCGTGGTGCCTTCGATGGTGGGAAATGGAGTTTTCGAAATTGAAATGTCTTTATACGAAACTTCAAATTTTCGAACAAAAAGAGCTCAAAGATCTTTTTCTTCGATGGACAGCTTACATGTTAAAATTTCTTCCAAGGCAGATTATGGTGCGATCTTCACAACATTTTTTATTCGGAAAATAAAAGAAAAACTTTAAAAAATATATTTTTTGAAAAAAATTGGCAAATCACTATTATTACAGCGGGCGGCTGAATAGTCCGACTCCAATCACGGAAGCAAACAATAGTTTGCATAGAAACCAATCAAAAAAAAGAACCCCGAATTGGAAGTCTCCGATCAATAAATTTCACAAAAGCAGTATTTTTGATAAATCTCAAAAATTTGGAAGTTTTATTGGACTATTTGTCATTGGGGAGTTCTTTGTGGTAAAGCATTTTCCCAAAATTTACTTCAATTTGAGACACATCAAAGAAAATCAATAATTTAAAATTAAAAAAGATTTTCAGCTTATTACCTTTCGGATCCAATTTTTTGTAGTAACTAGTCATTTTGGTGACTTGGTTTTTAATAATCCGTTTATTATCAATAAGAAGTTGCTTTTCTGTAGTTGAATCGCATTAAATTTGAAGATGACACCCACAAACAGACGGAGATTTAGGTATAAAAGTCGACAACTGTTGGATCACGGCGGGCGACTTGGATACAGATAATCGCCTTACGATCATTGAAAACTCATGCCCGAACGAAAAATTGCGGTAATTTATATAACATATTTGGAATGTACATGGCATCTTTGAGTCAGATTAAATTTTATTATTTTTGTGGTTTTTCGACAAGACCAAAAAATATCTAATTTTTTTGGTGATTAAATGCATATCCCTCGAACAACTTTTTGTTAATCTAGGATGTGCGGGCTGAGGGAGCCACTCCTTACACTCCTGAGACCCACCTAGCCACTCCTGAGGCCGCTTTTCAGCCCGCACATTCTAGATTAAGAAAACGTTGTTAAAGGGATATGATATGATGTATCAATGGAAATATAATTTGATTAAATTATGCTTGGTTCCAAGTTGCTGATTTTTTCTTGAAAGGTGAGTTACATTACGTACTATTTAGAAAAAAAATTTTCGATGGAAAACATGCGAAAATGAAAAACTCAGGCTGTATTTTCCAAATTTTTTCTAATGTATCCTTGCATTTTTATTTAATTATTCCTTGATATCTCATCTATCCAGAACACACTTATTCAGTATGACTTGTCTTATGTCCTTTACCAAACCTAAGTCATTAAAAATGTGAATCCCACTTATGTTGTCTTAGTGATTGTCTTGAGTATGATTATAGGCTATGGTGCTTGATTTTGGAACAACCAAAGTTGATCGGTGTGTTATCACTCCAGCAATCACTGAGACAACATAGGCGGGATTCGAAAACGCGCTATAAAGATAGTTAGCATTTTTAAGTACTTAGGTTTGGCAATGGATACAGGTCAATATTGTGGTCGAAAAAGTTGCTTTTTTCTGATTGGTTAATAAAAATTGCTTTTCTCCCATTCAAATTCGATTGTTTCGTCTGATGTGATGATTGTGAATTAAATTTTATCCAATTTTTAATTTTACCGGCCTTCCAAATTTATTTTACAGCATTGTATTTTCTGAACTTTCAGTCTGAATTACGGGAATCGTTAGACTAGCGTGCAGCAGATAATGGACTTTTGACAAAATGATTTCGGATTTTCTCCTTAAAATTGCAAAACCTTAATTATAAGGTAGTAAGATTTCATAATTTCTTGAAATATTCAATAAATAAATGAAAACTAAAAATCGATAGCTTACCTCAACTTTGAAATTTAGTTAAGTTTGATTGTCCAATCATATTTTTCATACAAAACACCGTTTTGACAGAATTTTTATATTTTTTACAATTGGGAAATAATAAAGTTTTATTGCTAATTAAAAATAATTAGCAATCCCAAATAACTCCCCAGCCATATTGAAGCTTGAAATAAAAATAATACTTCAGACAGGCATAAATTAAAATTGTCCGAAGCTATGATGTATCCTTATGTTCACAAATGTATTTTGATGACTTACAGCACTCCAGGGATACTTGAATTATTCAAACTGACTTTTAAAAAAGGATCCGTTTCTGTCAGATCGTAAATAACGTCATACTAAGCTGCAGATAATTGGAACTTTCATCGATAATCTAATCCATAATGACCATTAGAAAAAATAATTATCGTATTTTAGGACGCAATAAGCTGGTATTTAGAGTTTCAAAATACGATTTTCAGACATCAGGTGTTTGACATATCCTTAACACCTTTTGCTTAATCTAGGATGTGCGGGCTGAAAAGCGGCCTCATGAGTGGCCAGGAGGGTCTCAGGAGTGTTAGGATTGGCTCCCTCAGCCCGCACATCCTAGATTAAGCAAAAGGTGTTAAAGGGATATCCCTTTATTCAAAAAAGACAATTTAAATCCAGTAAGACCTAAAGTCTTAATCAGAAAGTCCATGAGGCATTTCGAATGGTAACCGCATAAAACCAGCATTAATTTCTTATTTTTATTTGAAAACCTTATGGAATGAAGTTTCATGTACATAAAAGTAGTACAAGCATATCCGAAATCAGGGAAGAGCGCCCATTGTCAGTGAAGATGCAGTCATTTTGGCTTTATCAACTCAAAAAGGGTCTTTTTCTAAATTTAAGGCAGAAGCGTCTGCAAAACAAAATCACTGAAATTTTTTTCCACACGTATGAGGGCAAATAAAATAAGATGGTCAAGGTCTCATGGTGATCATATGTATCATTCTAGCGCTAGAGAACTTACAATTTTGATACTATCAGAACCAAATCTGGGATAAATACACTTCAGATTTTTTGGATTATCGACAGAATTACATCTCCTAATTGAGCCTGAAAGGGCAGAGAGAAAACCACATTAGCAATAATATATTGACGTGTTCGCTAGTGAGCTTGATAAAGCATATTCATATTTTGCTCTTTAGCGACATTTGTATACAACATAAACGCACTGGTGCTCATACGTTCGGAAAAAGTTGACTCTAAGGTTTTGTATGGTGGTGTATTTGAGTCAATATAATGAACTTGATATTTAGTTTGAAGGTCATCTACCATAATAAAAATACCAATCCACTGGGGACTTAATTTTTTACTTCTGACTTTTCCCCTCAGAACTGATTTTTCCGTATATTTCTAGTTACTGTGCTTATAGAAAGTGCTTATAAGATTAACTTTATTTATCTCACAAAATTATTTCTTTTGAAAAAAAAATCCGTTAAAACGTCAAGTTTTATGATAAAATACAACATATAATAATGAAAATCGAAAATTTTCTCTTTACACTTTTAAAGCTAAATTAGGCAGTCAAATTATGACGAGTTATTTCAATGAATATCCCTTTATTACACGTTTATCAATATCCCGGCCCTCCTACTTAAAAACACACTACGTTTGCTGATCAGCGCGGGGATCTTAACAAAAGTGTGATAAAGGGATATAGCTAATAACCGTCTGAATGACTTTGATTTGCGACTCTCACTCCCTCAAAATAAGATAAATTTTATGTTTACTAAAGCTGGATCATGCTCCGATGGTATTCAAGTTGAAAGCTCACTTTCATAAAACTTTTTCTTAAGATATGTATATCGAAGATCCTGCCTAGTGTAATTTTTATCTTGAGCGTCATCTATTTGATAAAGTGGCAAATCAAATCACGGGATTCTTGAATTGAGTTGACAATCGGATATTATGATTGGACACTGGCTCAAAGTGATGACGCTCAAGATAAAAATGACACTAGGCAGGATCTTCGATATAGATGCATATAGTACAAATCAAAATAAGAGTGTCGATAGGGAGGTGAGGTTTAAATTTGAAATATTATGCACTAACGACAGCCGGGTCCGGCTCGGGAGCTGTCGGTATAGGTGAATCGATTTTCAGAACAAAGCCTTCATCCTTTTGTCGGATATCAAGGAACATTACGTAAAACTTCGTGGTTTTTCGTAGGTTTGGCGCAGTTTGCAAATATACGTGGGACCCCAAGGTGAATGCAAATAAATGTTTACTGTATTGTGGTTTCTACATTTTCTAGAGTTTTTATGTCATGAAAATGCACCAAATTGATCGTATGTAATTTAAAAAAATAAATTAAGCGGAACCAAAAAAATTCCGAAATTATGGATTTTTAAGTTCTTATTTAACGAAGTCGATCGGATTTCAAATTTCAGTAAAACTTTATGAATTGTAAAGTTTTACTAAAATTTGAAATCCAATCGACTTTGTAAAATAGGAACTTGAAATCCATAATATAATATTATTGGCAGTTTTGAAATCAGTGAGAGTCAAACTTTAATTTGAGCGCATTTTAGACTTCATCCGACAGAAAAAAGTACCTCCTAAGTAAGAAATTATTGACCTTAATTGTCTTCCTTATAAAATAATAATTACAATCAAATAATAAACCAGGGAGGAGAAAAGTTAACAAACATAAAAATGGTTGAAATCGGCTGTTTCCAAGCATTCTTTCTAGGCTTTTATCGGTTTTTCAGCATTTGAAATCTATGATAGTTATGGAAAAATGAAAAACTACAATTTGTTCAGAATTTTTCAAAGATCAAGATTTTTTTCAAGTTCACAAGAGTTATGTCTATGGTTAAATCGAGGCGTCTAGATACAAAAACTAGAGAAGGGAAAGGTTTTGAAATATGCGAAGTGTGATGTGTCACAAACATGCGTCCAGGTGTGTGCAGCCCAAATTTTTTTTTACATGCTGATTCCAGAGATGAAGCTGGTATCTACAATCTTAGATTGCCAATCTTATTTGTTGAGAAGACCTTCGCTTATCCTCGATTTCGCGCATGATCAGCTTTAAAATGTCAAATTAGGGAGAGTCAGAGTTACCCAAGAAGGCCACATTTTTGAGATACCTTTGCTTATTTTTATTAAATTTTTTACCATTTAGAAATCGAGTGAGCATCCACGAATCAAGTCCATCAAGATCATCGACGTCGTTTTCTGCAGCTGTGTTTTCATTCCTAGGTTCAAACCTGACGTACCTTCATTGTAACATTACCCTTTGCGAACTTAACGCATCCGAGTGCGATTGGGATTGTAATCAAACAAGTCGACAACGTCGAGTGGTTGCTAATCAGGATGGACCAAAACAGGTGTTTTATATAATATAAACAATTTGTTTTGTACTTCATTGTTAATACAAAAACAGGGCAGTCATTTAAGTGTGGCAGAAAACTTTACTCGGAAAAAATTTAAATTTATGTCAAATTCTGCTCTTCGAATCTCCCTTTATCACTTTTTGGTTAAAATGCGTAGCAACAACGTTAAAATCACACGTTAAAAGGAGTAGTGCTACGCATTCTAACCAAAAGTGATAAAGGGATATATCCTTTATTCACACTTTTGAAAATATCGGCCCGGTATCCTATTCCGAGTACAGTAGATCAAAAATGCCTAGGTAAAATACAAACAATTAAAGGTAAAATTACAAGGTAAAAATACAAACCAAATACAAACGAGAGTGAGACGGGCCAACCAACCAATCAAATCCCTGAATTGAACACACAATTGGTTTGTATTTTTACCATAGGCAATTTTGATCTACAGTACTCGGAATAGGATATTCACAAAACTGTGAATTGGGGATATCCCTCAAGATTTTTTTGAACACTGATAATGTATTGACCATGGGAAAACTATGTGACTCAATTTGATACAGTTTTCTTTTTTACTATCAAGTAGATCGCATTCACAAAAAATTTATGCCTTCTGTGATGAAACTTATAAAAAAGAAATACTGTAGCAGGAGTCGGCAGAATCAGATTGCATTGAATTGGATTAAACTAGATCGGATTTGATCGGATCGACTTTTTTTTCATCCGATCCAATCGGATTAAGTTTTTTAAGCTCCTTAATCCGATCAAGTTTTGGAAACTTCTCATTCCGATCACGTCAATCCGATCAAGTTTTTTTTCTAGTTAATCCGAGTAGGTCAATCCGACCAGGTCAATCCGACCAGGTCAATCCGATCAGGTCAATCCGATCAAGTCAATCCGATCAGGTCAATCCTATCAGGTTAATCCGATCAGGTTTTTTAAGTCGGTCTTCCGACCCCTGTACTGTAGACTGATTTGCTAAAAAGTGAAAATCAGCTAGATCTCAAAGCTCAAAGGCTTTAAGGGGGTGCCATAAACCCAGCAAACTGGAGTCATTATAACTTACGAAAATAATCAGTCAGTATATTTTTTTATACTTATTATAATTAGCTAAACCGATTAAAATTTGGGTTCAAGTTTTCATTTTGAAATCGTAAAAATTTTCAAAAAAATCAAACTATTATGAAACTTTTCGCATTTTTCGTCCAAAATTTTTGTTTTGTTTATTTAAATTTGTTGGTGAAAACCGAAAAAACAACAACTTTAACTTTTTTCATGGATTCCTAATTATTTTCTGACCGCTGTTTGAAAAATCATAAAATTTTCATTTTTATCAACTTTTTTAAAAATATTATGAAAATTTTCCTCAAATCTTGTACAAAATTTTGAATTTATGAGTTTTCGAATTCTCAATAAAAAATCAGGTAGAATCACTTATTTAATTTTTCTGTATCTATTAAATCTCAGTTGTTCGCGCGATTATCATTTCTAAACTATCGACGAAATTGTAAATACTTGGCTGTACACTCGATAAGTTCCATTTGGCACTTAATTTATAGAAATTTTATGCTAGCAAAAAATTCCCAATAAAAATGCGGGTGTTAAAGGTAAATTTTTACCTCATAAAGGTTGTTTTTCTCTACTTTTTGCAATTTTGACCATTTTTCATGAAAAAAAAATTTGATATTCAGAAAAATTTTTACTCTGCAGAATAAAAACAAGACTTTTAAGCTCATCACACCCGACAATGTCTGAAATTTAATAATATCGACTTCAAAGAAAATTTTAAAGTCTGGTTAAGTTGGAAATGGATGTACAGTGAAAAGTGGTTTTTAATATTTTCACAGATAATTAGTTATGTTAAGATATTAAAAATATAAAAATTTCCAAGAATGAACACTTTTATTGTGGATAAATACTCAAAAAACATTTTCACTTTTTTTCATATATCGCTCTGAAAAATGTACCAATCTGCAGGACTTATGGCACCCTCTTAAGTGTGTATGCTAGTAGTTGCTGAATGTGACTGAAATCCATTTCTAGTGAGCTATCTTGACGTTCTTGAGGTGAAACCAATCTCATTGTATATTTCGCCGATTAAGTATAGTTGTCAAATTTCAGCATAATATTCTCCTGAATGTTCACCAGATTAACTTCACCCGTTAAAAATTGTTCGAAAAAGTTTCAAACTCATTTTTGTTTCACAAATTGAAGATCAAATTTATTAGTTCTCGCTAAAAACTAACGATGAGGTTCGTGAAAAACTTTTTCAGACGAAAACGCGAGGCTCAATAGTTAAATAAAACTGTTAGCTGCGTCAAATTAATAGTTTCAGTCACTGGAATCCGGATGTTTGAAAAATAAAGCCATCGAATCTTAGAGTCTTTGGCATTCACTGTGAATAAAAAATTAAATTTCCAATTCTTCTTTTGAAGTTGGAATATAAAACATTTTTATGTCAGTAAATTTACAAGTATAGAACAAATACAAGTTTTCCTCACTTCCTTTAACTCCGATTTATTTAATTTTATTAAATCGTCTTAAAAAATGTCCGAAGATGACATAGTAATTATAAACAGTTATTCTGATTGTGAACATAGATAGTTAATATTTACAGTAATTATGACGCGAATAAACAAATTTGCTCGGAGGGTGATAAGTCGTAAATATTCTTCAAATATATCCAGCTTTCAGGCTTTCTGGAATATTCCGACCCTGTTTAGTTTTTTGTGTTTTTTGGTAGTAGGTCCTGTTCTAATTAACATTTATGACATGCAAATTATTAAGCAGAGTTTAATTTTACTGAATGCTGTCTGATATGAAAGATGCAACAAACATTATACAAAGTTTTATATTTAATGATTTAAAAAGGTCTTTTGTCCAAAAAAAATTGACTCTGAAATAAAATATTGTAATTTAGGTTGCGCTGAAACTTGGGCCAATCTACATCGAAAAACTCCACGGTGAGTAGTTCGAACATTTGAATCACTGTTAACATTAAGAAAGAAATTAATTTAGGTCAAAATGGAATATTCCTGTGGATTTTAGGCAAGTTTTAACGGATAAAAAAAATCAATAAGATAGTCAAACACGCTCATTAGTCGATGAAATTTCCTACGAAAGAAACCCTTATTTTACACGATGAGCCCCTTTATAAGGTCAGTGCATTTTGACAGATTTGCACTTTTTTCATTTTTTTCTCTTGGTGGTAAAATTTTTGCTACTTCAAAATTTTTGGATAAAACTTTTTCGAATGAAAGTTGCCTCTTTTAGGCTTATTTCGTGAATTTTTAAATTTATTTTTCTTAATAAAAAGACGTAAAAACGGTTTTGAACAGGAGTTTAAATTTATTTGATTTCTATACGATTTCTTCGTCGAAATTGAAAATTTAAATTTTTGAAAAATGACAAAAAATCCGAAATTTTTAGCATATCGAAAAAAATAGTTTAATAAAAAGTTTAATAAAATAAATATAAGATGGTTAATGGGTGGGCTTATCAATTTAGCAAATTTTGTTAAATATTGTGTTATTAATTCTGGATAAAACAGGGCTTTGATGGATATCTCTCAAACCATAGTTTCGTTGCAAAAATTATCATTCAGAGTATAAACAAGAGCGAAGAAATGAGGAAAATTTTCAAAATAATTCAAATTATTTTTTGACAAAAAATCACAAAACCAAACCAAAAAAGTCAAAGTGGCCATTTTGAAGATTGTGTTTCGTTGATTTGAAACAAATATTGAAAAAAAATTTGAACTAAAAATAATGCATTTTTTTAATGTTCGGAACTTTTTCAAATTTTTTTCATTATTTCTCAAATATTTAATTAGAACTCAAAATTTTCTTAAAAGGCAATAATTCAAAAATTGTGTAGTTACAAAAGTTGCCTGGAGTATGAAACATTACTTTGATGGTTTATCGTGAAGAATAGCTAAAACCTTTTCCCAGTAAAACGTTTTCCATCAAGAGCTCATTTCCGTATCTGTCAAAATTAACCAACCCCTTAAGCTTGGCGAATCATCTGTCACAAATGGAATTTTTCAAACGATTTGATAAAATACTTGGCTAGGCTTTTCTTGTAAACATAGCAAATAACGTTAAAGCCGGATGATCCGGCTCGGCATGTGATCCTCGTTTATGAAAATTGAATTTGAACTGCCGAATATTTTCCGTGAATGGTAATTCTTTCCGAAAATGCTAATGATAGCCCTTTCTTTCTTTCACAGATATATCCTTCATGTATAAAACTTCAAAATTGTTCATTCAATCACAACTTGTATATTTATGTCGAAAGCACTGAATATTCAATTGAATCATGTATCTTTTGAGGTGATGCAAGCGTTACTTTAATTGAGAAACTGTCATCTCAAATCGGCTGTCCGACATTAGCCTAGCCCTTGTGTTTTGTATGTCGGATTGATTAATTATAAGCTGGCAAAACGAAAGAAGTTTTCAAATAATCTTAAAAATGAATGATTGTTTCGAAAAATGAGCTCACACCCTGATGTATAGATCAGGCTAAGAAAAGGAGCGTTCCCCAAACTCTTTCCTTCCCTCTTCCCTACCCTTCCTTTCCTCTAGCTGTCGTTCCCCTCTTCCCCTCCTTCCCCTTGAAAATCGTTCTCTTCCCATTCCGGGGAAGGACAAAAAAAGGGATAGGCTTGCGTTTTCTTGAATTTTTCAGAACTATTCAACCTTGCACCATGAATTTCGACCAAATTTAACTCGTAAACTTTAGACATGAATTTGTACCAAGACTCTTTTCTGACGACGCGTCGCCATTCTTATAAGTTGAGCCATATATAAGCAAAGTTTCATTATCAACATGCATTTTTTATTAGCTAATTTTTTAAAATAATTTGCTAATTTCGTTTGGACAAGAATTTTGAATTTTAATGAAAGTTGTAATTGGATAAAAGAATCCTCACCAATAGTGACTCATGAAAGTATTATAAGGGATTGATTTAATAATTTTATGCATCTTGAGAGCTAAACTAGCTAACTTTTGCCGTTCAAAGTTAGTTTTGAAAAAACGTTAAACTGCTAAACGTTGCTCTGAGACTAAAATAACAATCTGATATCGTGTTGTCCGAGTTAACAAAGCCAGCAGATTATTATGGCTTAATGTTACGGATTATTTTAGATTATAAATAATCTTTATTTATACAAAATTTTGAAAATGATGCAACCTCAAAAAGGTTTTTTCTGCATTATTGTTTTTAAACTTACGAACAAAACCGTGAAAATTAAAACAGGCGTATTAACTTTGGTCGGTATTGTGGTAATCCTGCTACTTATTCTTCGATGTCACGATTCAAATTCAAGATGTTTGGCTCAAAAACGTGCTTCTCCACAAAATCAACTTATTTCATGGAGGTCAGTTAGTACTGTCGTTTTATGGTCTATTTCGAACGATATCATAATAATATGAACCAGTAGTGCTGATGAATCTAAAAATAAAATAGTTAGCTTTACCCGTGTACTGAAAATTTTAAAACAATCATTGACACTCTGATGTTTAATAACCACATTAACTTTGTTCAAAAGTTGTATTAAATTGTTTCTACAATAAAGATTCTAAATAGCACGAAGTAATTATCCGTCTCAACTGATAGCCGAAACTAAACATATTTTTTTGTAGCGGTAAAAATATGATTTCCAATTTTTATGTGAAATACTTTTTTTGACTTCACCATCAAAAATTATTATCGATACCAGATAATAATAAAACACATAGATTTAAATTGTTTATCAAGGAAAATTATTAAAATTGAAAATTATTCAAAATACTTCCTCATTGCATAAAATTTTTGCTTGAACCCAACTTTTCAGCATCTAGTATCTCGATAAAATATTTTAACCCGTCAAATTAAATATTAAAAAAACGGCATGTCATCAAGAAAATTAAGATTTTAGTTTAATTATTTCACGAGATTTCGAAATGTTCTGTAAATTTTACACTTCAATTATAGAAAATGTGCGAAAGAGTTTATTTTTATATTACAGTTACCTTCTAATTTTGATTATGCATCAAATTAGAAAAATTGCTTGAAGCGGGTTGTGGGTGTTTTAAAGGAAAAGTTTGCACAAGCTGTTTTTCAACAAAATTCAATAAGTACACATATTCATAATAAATTATTCATTTTAATTGATGGTTACTTTACCTGAGATTTATTTCCAAAATAACAACAGTATAAATAACGAAAATACACAAAAACTAATTATTGGAATTATTTTGTTGATAGCTTCTATTTGGTCATGATCAGTGATCATTATTGTCTATTAGAAAATTTCTTAAACCTTAATTTTCAAAGCGGTTTTAAACTGCGAGTGAATTAAAATCAGATTATCATTCAAGAAAAATAACAAATATAGTTTTAACGTAAAATATTGGGGTGTCCCCCAATATAAAATCATGTGTTGTTGTGAAATTTTTGCGCCGTTTGAAATGTTTGATTTAATCCAATTTGGAGCTGTAATAATAAAATCAGGTTGTTACTATAAAAATTAAATTATATTTGTTTTTTAAATAATATTGATATGTTGCGCAAGATAAAAAATGTCAATTCTTGACCGTTTTTGAGGTTCAGGAAGAACACGAGTCGTGCTACACGACTTTTAGCAAAGCCTGTTTTATCGTTTGCGAATAATGCAAGGTTATTTCTTTGAATTATTAATTATTCAACAGTTTCACTATTTTCGTCGATATTAGCTCTGTTTGTATTTCGCTTAAAGTCGTGTTGTTGCGTAGGTTTTGTTTGGCAATATATATGTTGTAAATCTAACTTTTTTAGTAATTTTTGAAATTTTTTATCAACTGGAAAAAAAAATTTTGCCGAAAATTTTTTTGCAGACGTTATAAACAATTTGAAAAAATAAAATTTAAAATTTTTCGAATTTTTTTCGAAAATTTTTTTTTCAAAATTTTTTATTCAAATTGTCTATAAAGTCTGCAAAAAAAATTTCAGCAATATTTTTTTTCCAGGTGTAAAAAACAACTCGGAAAAAATTTCAAAAATTCACAAAAAAGTGTAATATGACACCATCTATCTGAGATGTATGTACCAAAAAATTGGTGCTAACCAAGTTCAACGAGGCGGTTAATTTGATAATAAAATAATTTTTGTCGAATCAAACGGGCATGCCCTTTTTCTCTCTTTTACTTTTTTCTTCTCGAAAAATCGAGGTTTTGATTTTATTTTTCCAAAAAGTGTGTTAAATTCATTCATAAGAGACGTTGACTCAAAAACTACCGATTTGGCATCTGTTTTATATTAATTAAATATTTAAAAACCGAAAAATCGCTATACTTTGATCACGTGACTACCAAAAAATTTTTCATAATTTTTTTTCCATTTAGCAATATATTATTCACCCAAAGAAGTTTCGGAACAATCCACCCATTATTTCTATAAGTCGAAATTAATGGTGGAAACGCTACTAGGTATGGTGGTTCCTTATTTGCCATATTCCCGATTAAACATAAGCCAGACAAGGCCTCGAGGATATAATTCAGATAAGTCAGTTTGTAGAAAAGTTGAGAAAAATCTTCTTCAAAAATTTTTGTCCGTGGTTAAAATATGGCGAAACACTTGAAATAGTTTTGACAGTTTAAATCTGGCCATACGGTTTTTATGAAGAAGTCTACAGATTGGTCTCTGGGAAAATGATTCTTGAAAATTTGGGCTAAAATGCGAAATGAATTCGAAAATTGTCAATTTTGAGTTTGCTACTTGGCGAGGTTTTACTTGGCTGGACTTAGCACTTTTAAGAATCTACCGCTGTTTTGACTTAAATTCGGGGCAAGATTGTTTATGTCAAAAAAGTTCTTATTTTTTAATTTTGACATTTCCATCGGAAAATTTCCAACTATAAACAGTTAGCTCCGGATAATTAATACAAATTTTATATTCCAATTTTTCCATAAAGGACAAAATTTTTACAGACTGTAGTGCATAAATTATGCTGCATTATGCTAAACATGAAAAATTTAAAATAAATATAAATTATCGAAATTATTTTGCTATAAATTAATCAAAGCGTGAAGTTTGTTGAGACTTTCCATTGAACAAAAACGCATGCTCTAGAAGTCTAAATAAACAAACAATTGTAAAAGAGGTACATTCCGGGAAAAAATTTCCTTGGAAATTTTATGTAATACTCAAATTAGGGTGTCACCTAACTCGACTAAATCGGAAACCGAGATAAATTACAAAAAATGAAAATAGCCATTAATATTATTTTTTGACAGTGAATTCGAAAAAAATAATTTCAAAATTTTTTGGTCAAAATTCTAGAAAATTTTGAAATTTTTATCGATTTCTGTTTTTTCGTTTGACTCAAATCACATTTATATGGGTGTTTAAATGATCCCTGAAAAATTCTAAGAATGATGATACAAAAAATAATTTTCGAAAAAATACTATTTCAGAGTTCAAAATCGAGTTTGAACAGTATGAGTCATACTTTTGACCCCAGGACCGGAAGTAATAATATGGAAGTACTTCTCTCATTTTTTTCTAAAACAAGAAGTCTCAATGTAGGTTATCGCGAAATTGAAATATTCTGATGACTAAATCAGGTGCGGCATTCGTTCGAAGATTTGAACTTGGTATTTTGTCAGCAGTATGGCATGTAATTTTGACTCCAGGACCGGAAGTAATCATCGGAAAATACTCTCTCATTTTTCTATATAAGATGTGTCAAAGTAGGTTATCGCGAACTTTGGAAACATTTTGATGATAAAACAAGTGCGGATTTTCGTTCGAAATTTAAACTTTGAACTTTTTCAGCGCCATGATCATCAAATTCAGTATTGGACCGGAAAGTACATATCAAGCAATAGTTTTGTTAATTCAATTTAAAAAATGAGAGAGACAATTTCCGATTGTTTACTTCCGGTCAAATTACGTGTTTACGAGCACGGTTCGTCGAAAAATATGTAGTTTTCTCATTATGGGCGCCTTAGGGTTAAAATTTTGGGGTTCCCTTTAGGGGGTTCCCTTAAGGCAATTTTTTTCTCCCAGTGAGATAAGGTTTCATATGAACAAAAAAAAAATTAATAATTCCGACATTTTTTTTGACCCTCCAAGGTAGGTGACACCCTAACTAACCCTGCAAAAGACGCAATGTTTTCAGACAACGCGTGTATTCATAATCCGTTTGCGGTAATTTTTCAAATAAATAAGTCGTATGACGACTCGTATCTGATACAGTTATTTCACAAAACTGACTTTCGATGTGGAAAGTAACATAATCTTTGATGCGGGATTAATTCTGATATACTTCTTCCACAATAAAATATACGTAACTTAATTCATGATTCAAAATTGTGCCCTTGTGTGGTCGAACCCTTCTGCGGTCGGAAAACGTGATTAAAATGACGAGAAAAAAATGCAATGAGCAATATGATTGGCGGGAACTGCGTATATATGATATTTAATATATCCATCATGATGCCCGAGTAACTTCAATCTCTCATTTGCCTTTTAAAATAATAGGGAATAAGAGATTAAAGTCACTCGGGCATCATCATCGATATAATTCTGGGCAGCACATGCAACCAACCACCTTCTCGCATTCAGCATCATTTTAATTCAGCCTCTCCACCGAACATGCTGTTCCGATCACATAAAGTCAAATAAAAGTATACACATGTACATATATAAAGTAAACAATAAAGTGTACATGTAATAATTTATGTAATTTACTTCACATGAAACTTAAAACCGGAATATAAAATTTAAGGAGACAATTTAAAATACAAATTAATGACAAAATTTTAATTTAAGGAGTGTGAATGATCCCATACGATTGGAATCTTATTCGATTACAAATAGTTTCGCAACCAGCGGTCAAAGTATCAGCACCCGGCAATACACTTGATTTTAGGCCTTCAACTTCTTCTGAAAAATTCAAACATTCCTGTGACACTTTTGCCAAAGAAAAAAATGACAATCATCTAACGTTTGATGTGAACATTTACTGACAAATTCTGTATTACTGTAAATAAATAGACTTTAGAATTTTTATTAAAAACATTGCAAAACCTTCGACATTCAAGTATTTGCGCATTCATCGTTTTTTTATATCCCCGTTTAACACTTAGGCTAAGATCTGGGCCCTGGAGAGTGAGCGTCGTGCAGAATGGTATGTGAGTGAGCTAGTTAGGTCAGCTTGGTACCGCAAAGGGCTCAGAACCATGAGCAAAGTGTGAAAGAGGAAATTCATTCTACAAATTAAAGTTGAAAAAAGTTAATTTGAGAAATTCAATTATGAAAATAGCGTCCTTAATGACGCCTACAAAGTAATTTGTGATATAAATCTCAAAAAAAATTGTCGATTTCGGCAAATTCGACGATATTGGCACATTCAGCGATATTGGCACTGAAAGTATTTTAGCTCAAATCGTGGAATTGCGTAGTTGTTTTTGGGCGATTAAGGCAAATTCGGCGATATTGGGCCGGCGATATCAGCCTCCTGTAATTCATAATTATGAATTATTATATCTTTGGGTATCAGAATATTGATAATAATCTGATTTATTCCTTGGTGACCCAGTCTGAATGAAGAAAGCTTTAAATGATTTGTACTTTGATCAAAGATATTGCACGTGGTTTCACGTGGGTTGCAATATTACATCACTTATTAAAATTCCTAGTTGTTTATTAGATAAATTAGGCACTCTTTGCACAAAAAGTGTGATTTGAAGCTGACGAATTAATTGATATCGTAAAAATAACAGAGAAATAATCGAAGAAATGTATTTAAGATTTTTGGGATTTTACCGGTCAATGAATTTAGAACATAGATTGCAACATTTGGATATTTTAACCGCTAAATCAAAAGTTTTGGAATTGGATTCGTCAGGAAAAGTCAGCTGAAATTATTTTAGTTTTCATAGTTTTCCCATAATTATCAGGAAATATATCAATTCTAAACATATTGATTATTAATTAATAAGCACTAAAAATATTTTAATGTTAGTTATTGTCAGTTACTCATACAATTTCCGAGAGTTAACTTATTCTAGAAATATTTGAGCCATCTGAAAATTTTGCTATTTCTGATCCAATTGGAAGTTATAATTTCGAAGCAAGTCCGATTTTACACAAGGAAATAATGGAAGAACTTTATCCGACGTCTACGCAGCATAATTCTAACGTAACAAACAAAATATTCAGAGTTTATTTGATTTTTTGGTTTGATGAAATTTTCTAAAGGTCTATAAACCGATAATATAAATATTTCTTCAAAAGTCTAAAAATCATCATTCTAGAAATCGCTGTTCATGGTAAAATTAATCGTAAAGAAAAATTAAACTTAATTAAAGGTGACGTTTATAACGAAATTATGCGCAAAAGTTATGAAGAATTCAATTCGTTATGAAGATTCAACAGATTTCAATAACTCAGAATTCGATTTGCTGAAATTTGCAGCTGATCGATTATATAATCAAATAATGTTGCAAATTGATATAGATTTAAATAATATGAACTTTCCTTCGAAACTCAAAGAATAAAATATGAAGTTAAGAAACTGTTAATTTGTGTTTTATGATGAGCAGGGGTTCACTTCCCTGGAACTTACCGTTTGAATTTTTAGCCTCTTGACCCGTGAACTCGTGAATACAAAGTAACGTGCGTTTAATACAGATTAATCAAGTCAATTAAAAAATAAGAATTTAATGACATGTCAAACAAACGTTTTAGATGCCGAAATATAAACATTTGAACTTCCCACCAAAAATTAAGTTATACACGTCGGTTAGGGAGGTTATCCACGCGACTTTTCACGCTGATAATCATCCGAATACACCCCGTACTCAAACGTCCTGACATGTTATGATACCTTTGATTTTAAGAGAATATCTTATCGTGATTATGACATTGATCCTGAAGACGAACTATGATTATTACTTACAACTTGTATATTAAAAAGTTATAATTAATTTCTTGACTAGTTTCGATAACACACCATTTTTCAAAAGTAAGTTTTAAACGATTAAAAATAAGTAGACTTGGGAATCAGTAATTTAAAATTTCTTCAGAAATTTCAAATAACAGTCGGCGGAAGAAATTTATTTTTAGATACGACCATTTTAGAAATTATTACTTATATTTAATTGAAAATGTTGTTGACGGAAAAGTTTTAACGATAAAAAACGAAATCAAATTTATAATTTCAGGATGGAAAACAAAATTTAATTTCTCATCTTTTGACGTAAAAATACGAAAAATTTGACGAAAAATATTTTGAAGATAAAGGTTTTGTCGAAAAATATAAATTTTTTTTGATTTTTCGAAATTTAAAAAACGATTTACAGAAAAACGAGTCAAAAATTTAGACAAAACTCTACTGACTGATGAGCACGAATTCTTTAGCTGCACATGATGTAGATTTCGAATGTGTGACTTTCAAATTGATTTGATGAAACTGAAACAACAATGGTCACAACATCCAAGAATTCACCGAAAACTAATTTTATTGATCTTCCCACGTTCTGTCCGGTTAATTCAAGTTATAAATCATTGTTGTCTGTTTAAAACTCAGGGAGGAGATACATTTTTAAATGATTATTTCGTCAGTTTTGTTAGCACGTTCCTGATTGGACGAGCTATCCGTCAATTTTGTTTTTTTGGGTGCGAGATTTTTGGGTGCGACTCAAAATGCGACGACTACCCCCTTAAGAGGGTAGCAGCGATGTGGCAGACTGGCGTCAATTTAAATTTACGAAGAATTAATTAGTTGGATGTATTTGTTTTGTGTTATTATCGTTATGCTGAACCAAAATAAATGTGTATCAGCTCATTTAAATATTTTTTATTCTTGTTAAGAACGATTTTCAGTTCAAACTTTATTTTATAAATGGTAAAATTTTCGAAAAAAATCCGAAAGCATTATGAAAATTAGTAGGCATTTTTTGTCCAAAATGGTTTTATTGTTTTTTTTGAAATCTCCTTAAAATAAAAGCCAGATTCCCTATGCTGACATTTATAGTATTGATTTTGATTTCGATTTCAATCGATTGAAAGGTCGAAGCAATGATTGTTCGCTGAATACGTGATAAAATTTACAAACACTGCTTGTGACACCGGTTTGTGCCAATTTGCACGCAATTTATTAAATTTATATTTTTTTCATAATCTATATAAAATGGCGGGTGTAATAGGCTCTTACTTTGAGAAACAGAACATTTTTTTATATTGTAGAACTGTGGCGAATTGGAAGGTCAATTTTTTTTTTCTTTAAAAGGGCTGTTTTTTTTTTTTCCCTTCTTTATTTTTCATGATAAAAAAACTTTCAGTTCGAGAAATTTTTTATGTGGATGAATGATGGGTTCTCCGGCAGTTATTAGTGCATTACACCCGGAAAGATGTCAGTAGTTATAATGGATGGCGCGCTTTCAAAAAAATCCCAACATCGGGTTCAAGTTGGAGATGGAGTTGTAATGAAAAGTGGTTTTTGATATTTTAACAGATTATTAGAAGTTAGAAATCAAAAAATAAACGTTTGCAAGAATGAACACTTTTATTGAAGATAAAAAATAAAAAAAAATTCCACATTTTTTTCTTTCTTAAATCACTCCGAAAAAATGTACCAATCTGCCACATCGCTGCTACCCCCTTAATGACACGTAAAAACTATTGTCACTACAACTGTAATTTTTGCCTGTTTAGTTCGGAAAATTGCCACCTGAAAAATACCAACAACTTCATCTGCCGTGCAGGTCAGGAAGACAGAACGATTCGTCATGCATTGGTCGTAATTTTTGAATTTATTTAGGCCAATATCCCAAATACGCCTTTTTATGACACAAATGGGCGAAAAGGTTTTATTTTCTGGAAACTTATGTTAAAAATCCCTGCTAGAGTGTCCGCACGCGAGCAAAATTTCCTCAATTTAGGCTTATTCTTGCTCATATTAGATATATTTCTTCGTTTTTTATTCCCGTTCCCATTGTTTTTGTTCTCTTCCCCTTGGCTTCTCTGAATTTTATCCTCATTTCTTCCCGTTCGTTCTTCTAAGACTGGTCTGCACTGAGAATGTTAAAATGTTTGAAATGTCGGCCAATCTACCCCTTGACCCCCAAATTCAGTGTTAACATGTTTTGTCGGTGACAAATGGTCATTTGAAATTATTAATGCCTTTAAATATTGTCATATAAAACTATGTTCTTTATCATGACAAAGCAGTAAATTCATCACAAAATTAAACATGGTAATTGCAACGTGAGTTAAATGAATATCCGCATAATCGGATTTGCAAAAGTTTGGGGGTTAAATTGAGTCGAAAAGCTGAATAGAAACGAAATTCAATTTTTAGCACAGCACACGCATAAACTTGAAGTGATACACGTTATTATTGAATATTATTTCGTTTCACAATTGCGTATTAAAATTACAATCATAATTGCGTATCGCTTAACAATTTGAATACGAGGTGTGTCAACTCGACCGGTGTTAAATTTCCTGACCAAGAGTTAGTCAAATCTTTGCATCCTGGTCCACGCTAATAACACGTGGACTCCCAAGCGCCATTTCGAATGCTCTTTTTGCGTATTTATATCATACACGTTGATATAATTTTTTTAATTAATCTATTATAACCAGGCTTCCAAAAGGGATGGCTTTTATCCCCTCTTATGCCTCTTATAGCAAAAGATAGGGAAAATTTTAGGCGTGGGCGTAAGTGGTGCCTATCTTTTGCTATAAAAAAGGGATAAAAAGGGGGTAAAAGCCATCTCTTTTTGAAGCCTGATGATAACGGTCAATGACTCTAGTTAGAAACAAACATTTTAATTAACTTTAGTCTTTTATTATCAGAAGAAATTTTTGAGACATTTTGGACTAATTATATTTTACAAGAAGCTTTGTAGTCTAAAGGTATCGATATAGTTTGTTCACAAATTAAACAACTGTACAGCTCATAAAATACATTCAAAAAATGTCAGAAATCAAGTTTTACTGGGTTGACCACCCCAAGAATAAATTAGTGTTTTTTGTCATATTCAGGTTCCCGGTTTAAGACCGTCACCGAAAAGAAGATGTCTTCAAGGATTATTTTATTTTAGGGGATTTTTACTAAGGATACGAAAAATTGCACTTCCTGATATTAAAGCACAGTTTCATGCGGTTTTCAGTAGAAGCCATCACAATTTTTTTTTCCAGTGCAAATCGTGAAAATTTTGAGTTTCATAAACCGATGATAAAAAATACAAAATCTTAAATACGTTGCCTCTTTTCCGAGATTAAATTACTCGCATTTCGTGAACATACAGTGATAATAATGTTAACAGACAAAGTACACATACAGTGATAATAATGAGAATGTTTCGAATTACTGGTTTATGATAATTTTTGTGGTGATAACAATAGAAGTGATCCATAATTGATAATAAATGTGATGTGTAAACAAATGTGATTAACCATAATATAAAGAAATCTATAAGAGATTATGTTAATATCTGCAATCTATAAGAGATTATATATATCTGTACAGAATTCGTCGTTGTGCAAAAACACGCGGCGCTCGAAGTCGAAGTCATTTGGGGCGATGTTTTCTAACTTGACGCCGCAATTGGTTTTATCATCGTTAGCATTGAAATCTGAAGCGCCATATTTTAATCTGGTTTCTGCTCCAAAAAACTTGCAAGTAGTTGCTCAATAAATAAAAACTTTAAATTGTGACGACCAGGTGGTTCCATTTTTTTGTCAAATATTTTTGAGTACGTTATACGTTTCAACCGATGAGTACGTCGATATATAAATAAGCCAAACATCCATTTTCTGATGGTTTATGTTTTGCAAAGATTTTAGCGATTGCGTGAGAATGAAAACCCGCTTCACAAATTGCTTATTTGCAACATTAAAATTTAGTTTTTGGAAAATTTTTCAAGTTGAAATAGGCGATTCAAAAATGAGTTTTCATCTTGACGCGATTGCTGACAACTTTTTAAAAATATTTTTGACTAGAAGGTCATGTTTTTAATCAGCTACAATTTATAAAGTAACTTATTTTTTTTGTTAAACTCATTCCTACCCTATTTTATGGATTACGTTAAACATGGGAGCCAGTTGTATCTGACCAGTCAATAGAACTGATATCATCAGTAAAGTGAAATAAAAAAGATACAACAAAAACGTAACTTTTTCGAAATGAAACAGTATCCTGATCAAACTACTTTGTGTTCTTGCCGTAATTTCATGTCCTTAAAAACCAATGGATATAATCTTAAGCAAAAACGGAATGTTTATAATGGCATGTTAAAAAATACCGATTAAAGAGCGCCCCCGGTATATGCCCCTGGTGCATGAACGCCATAAAACATAGTACGCCTGAGCCTTCAATCATCAAAAAAAATACTATCCGAAAAATTTTCCAACAATGTTGTTTTTTTATACTTTGATTTTTAATATTGTTCGTGCTCAACATTTAACCTTCACAGAATATGAAAAAGAGGGACCAATAAATATAATGCGAGACCGTGCAGAGAAACTTACAAATTTCTGTGAAAAAAAGAAGGAAACTTTTAGCATGAACAGTAACGCAAAAGTGACGATCAAAGGTTTGTCTTTCCAGAATATTTCATGTTTATTTAACTCTAAATTGCTTTGCTCACAGCATCTCGGTTCTTAGTTTTTCACCAGGAACCGGATTCACGAATTAAGACAATCGGTTCTTAATTATTTGCGTAGCAAAGAATAAAAACTTTTGACTCGATTTGGTTAATTCTTCG
>SCLH01000245.1:389923-403375 GCA_004367855.1 Oikopleura vanhoeffeni | reverse complement strand
GAGCCACGGATGGCTCCAAAGACACTACGGGAGTTAAAAATCTGGGGTGGAGAAGGCTTTTGTAAGGTACGCTTAAAGTTAGTTCGAATAACCTTTTTTGGTAATTTTAAATTTATAGCGAATTTCTGAAAACGATAATCTGTTCATGTATTTTGTGGATGAAAAAATTCAAATCTTATTTGCATATCTCAAAAAGTCACGGAGAAGTAGTTCTTTAAAAGGACTCTTTCTAAACCCACATACTCAGCCGTGGCCATATCTGGCCAATGTGACTTTTGAGCCCTCTGTTTAATAAGTTAACTTTTTCCGATCACACTTTTATTCAAAGTGATCGCGGTTTTTAAAATTCTCTATCTTTTGGCTCATTTATAATTTCACTATCTTCTGTAGTTGTTGAGATAAAGCAATGTTGTTGACCCAAAATCGCGGACCGTGAGAAATTCGAATGAGTTTTGAAATTGAAAAAAATTGATTTTAAGGCTTTTGCCACCGTTAATTTTAAATTTATTTTATGCACCAAAAACTAAAAAAAATATTCATTAAATCAAAAATATTTTTTTTTGATTTTTACACATCAAATTAGTTTCGATTTTCTCTCGATCAAAAGTAATTTCTTGCAAAAAATATAAATGATTGTTATTTATTTTTGTGCAAAATAACAACTAAAGTGTCCATTAACCAAAATAATGTTAACTGATAATGTTTACTTTTGAATACCTGGTAAAAGTCTGACCCGAACAACGCGTCACGACGGGTCTCTTCAGTAATTTTCTTTGTTATTTTTTTGTCGCACAAACTTGATTCAAGGACTTTTGCCGTGTTATAAGAAGCCGCAACATATCGCGAAAGGTCTGATACGGCGGTAAATTATCTGGCGGTATTTTTTTATATTTATATGTGAAACTGATTTCGATACCGTTTTTCTCCAATTTAAGGTTTTAGACAAAAATGACCGTTTTACGATATATCATATACGAATCATATATAATATGATATATCTCGTGAAAAAATTATCGTAGAAAAACGAAAAAATATAATTTCATATTTTTTTCTATCATATAATTGTTAAAGCCTTAAAATTAATAGTTTATATTTTCGCTGACGTATACTGGGATAAAAATATGATTTTTTAAAGCCAGGTGGCCAGATATGGCCACCGCTGAGTACATGACTGTTTTGAACTTCTGAGCTCACTCGTCACAACAAAATATGACTCTATTCTGAAACTTGTTCCTGATTGGTCGAGCAATTAAGGAACTTCTATTATATAGATTAAGGGCCCTAGACCGACAGATTGTGACTATATTGAAAATGCGGAATTTGTTCATTTCATTGGTTGATATGCCCAAATCTGACCTAAGAAATGGGTCTATTCTGCAATCCAGGATTATCATTGGGTGCTAGTATCCCGCGTTGTTAGTATCATTCAAATAGTCACGATCTGTCAACTGAGGGCCCTTAATTCATATTTAAGGGGGTAGGTGTCGGTTTTTTGAGCCCTTTATATAATTAATTTATGATACATTAATATCGGTTATGACATATGTTGACTCAAGGATTCTCATGGTGGCAATTAATTTTTTCAAAACAATCTAGAAAAAAATCTAGAATTTTCAAAATTCTAATTTTTTTTTGCTTTAACCCGCATAAAACCGGTATTCCACCATGATATGAACATTTTTTAATGGTGAATGTGACCCACCGAAAACGATGCATGACATAAAAATTATCGGAAATGTCTTAATCGAATTCTAGAAATTTCAATTACTTTTAAGCAAAAATGTTAAACCTTATAATCGAATTTGACGCTGATTGGTTCAAAATTTCGATTAGCCGTAAGCAGATTTTTTGATCAGTGAACTCTCAGCTTAATTTGGTGGTATTTTTGTTCCGATCCGACGAACCTTTTTTTCGAAATTTTTATTTTCGGTTTACTCCAAGTCAATTTTCTAGAATTCTAAGATATTTATCGAAAATTCAGCCTCATCATATGGACCGCATTATATTTATCTACTTTAGTCGAAAAAACGGCTCTATTCTAAAGATTCGTCTAAAAAAAGATAGAGTTTGAAGTCAAAAAATTGGAAAAATCGGCGTTCAAGTGAGATTCTAGAAAAAAAAAAGGTCGAAATTCTTAAAAATGGTTCTCATCATATTTTTGTTTTCATTTATCCGGTACTTTGTGTACATTTTTAGACGTTTTGTATGTGGGGTCTAAAAGAAGATAGATTTTTTAAAAACCGTTTAGTGTTCTAGAATAGACCTACTACCCGGTGGTGTGATGTAACAATGTGGACTTTGAGATATGTAATCGTTAGACGAAGGATAGATCTAAAAACAAGTATCCTCAAATTTTTCACAACTGCCCTAGAATTGTTCTGAGGCGTGATTGAAAGGTACCAAAAAGCGACACCTACCCCCTGTGATGTGAGATTTTCTTTCAAATACCACAATAATGAACAATTGGGTTTTAAAAAATGTAGTATTTTAGAACCTCGGCCTAAAAAACGGCAAAATCGTCTTTTTTCATTAGAAGGGCAGCTTTAATTTTCAATGTGTTTTAAATATTTTTATAATCAGATTTTATAGTCGAATTCAGGTAATTTAGGACAAAAAACAATTTTTACCTTAATTTTGAGAAAAAACTTTCAAATTTTTCAACCCTATTTTTCCAAAAATATCTTTTCTTTGTTCGAAAAAGTTTCCGGTTATAGAAATTCATAATAATTAATATTTGATATAAAAAATTGAAATTAAAATAAAAAATAAAAATTTTAAAACAGCAAAATTTGACCACCAGATGGCAAAATTTCTCTTATGAAAATCGTCTTTTTCATGTTTTGTTTACCCCGAAATGACATTGATTTATTTTTTAATGCTTACTTTAGATCTCAGTTCTCCCGTGTGCAACCCCACTGATTGAGTATGGGTATTCATCTTCATCATCTACTTCATCTTCATCATCTACTTCATCTTCATCATCTATTTCATCTTCCACACCATCTCCAGAATCTTGATTTTCATCATAATGACTTAACTAGGGTGGGAACGCGATTTAATTGTATTGCATATTTTCAACTAAGCATACTGAAATGATGTGGATGCAAATTTTGAACACAAAAACATAAAAACTTTGACAAAAAAGTAGTGGACAAATGTCAAAGTCGAGTTAAATTTTATTTTCGAATTTCAGACACAATTTTAACAGCTGTTTTTCAATGAAACATTTCTATATATATATAGCCGTTTAAGCTAGCTCCTTAGTCAAGCGCTTAATTTAAGGGGGGGGGCGGTGCTATTTGACAAATTTGCACTTTTTCAATCTTTTCTCTTGATGGGAAACTTTTTGCCACTTCAAAATTTTTGGATAAAAATTTTTTTTTACAAAAGTTTCTACTTTTGAGCTTACTTCGTATGATCTGTTTTTTCTAATCGATTATTTTTACTTTATAAATCGTCTTTAAAAAAAACACTCTAAATGCGCGTTTGCTATTTTAGGGTGTCTAAATTGAGGTAAACTTTTTTTTAATTAGGAACTGTTAACACCGACCCATTCACGCGTTAAATATTATTTAATTGTTTTTATAAAATTTCTACTCAAATCGAAAATTTTGTAAAAAAAGACGGAAAAAAACGAAATATTTTGGCACATCGAAAAAATTATTTTTTTTCATGAGTTGAATGAAATAAGTTCTAAAACGTGGATGGGTCGCAACGATTTGACAAATTTCGGTGTAATAATTTTTTTTTAATCTGGCTTAAAGAGGCCTTAAGGATTTCTAAACCGTGTTTCGTTGCAAAAATTTAATTCAGAGTATAAACAAGAGCGAAGAAACAAAACGAGGACACATTAGAATAAGTAAACGGTGGCATTCTTGTAATTTTCAGCTTATGATTCCAGAAAAATAAGTTTGAAAATTTTTGAACAAGAAATGAGGAAATTTTCAAAATATTTTGACCAAAAATCACAACCCATGTCATATGATTTTTCAAAGAGCAAAAAAAAATATGTGATCACCTACGCGAAAAGTTTAAAGTGCCAGTTTGAAGAGTGTTTTCGTTGATTGAAACAAATATGTAAAAAATGAACGAAAAATAAGGCATTTTTATAATGTCGGAACTTTTTTCAAAAATTCTCATAATTTGTCCGAATTCGAAAAGGTAAAATGAACTCAAAATTTTTTAAAAAACAATAATTCGAAAATTCTGTAGTCACAAAAGTTGCCTGGATTATGAAACATTACTTTGATGGTATATGAGGGTATTGATGGTATTGAGGGGAATATATCCCTTTAAAATATATAATATCACTTTAATATCCCTTTAAAACATTTTGCTTAATCTAGGATGTGCGGGCTGAGGGAGCCAATTCTAACACTCCTAAGACCCTTCCTAGCCACTCATGAGGCCGCTTTTTAACCGCATTTCCCACCCTACACTATATTCATCAATATCAATATTGACGTCCTCACTATTTTGATTGCACTCACACGTGAATCCAGTAATTATATCATTTAATTCACCGTGAAGTTGATGAGTTCCCATTTCACCTGTTAAAGTGCTAGAATTTCTGTCAAAAATTATTTACTCGTTCTGTAAAAATATTCGGATGTTTATGTTTTTTTGAAAATTTCCAAAGAAAATTCGTGGGGTCAATGAAGGGTACATCCCAACTCCGGGTCATTTTGTCATTTTTTCTTTTTAATAAAAGGATATAGAAAGCGGATTTATGAAGCCTTAGCTTTTTTTCTATTTTTTCAAGAGTTTTTTATTAAAATAAAATGCAAAAATAAGTTTTGCTGGAATTAAACCAGAAACTTTAAAATATCATCTTGACGTGAGTTCATTTTCCAATAAGTTTTTCGTGGCTTTCTTTTGGTCCTACCTTGCTAAAAGGAAGTACGTTATTTTGGATATTTTTGTCAAATTCATACAATGAAATCGTTAAACGAATTCGAGAAAATCCTCGAGATGAGTGAGAAATTATGACAATACGGTATAAGCTTGAGCCGATTGCTCATTTTTAAAAGATATATTTTTGCTGTGAAAAATGCTAAAAATAGGTGCTCAAAATTGTGCACGATAGTCAAACTGCAAATTATTTTGGCCTCGTTCCCATATAAAACAATATCATAATTTCCAATAAATTGACAATTTGGTTCAACATGTACCACTGAAATTTCTCTATCCCACTTTGGTGAGTAAGTAAGATAAGATCCTTCGGGAAACCATTCTTCCATACCACCATGGTGTCCAAAATGATTTTGATAGACTTTAGTACACAATTTAGGCTCATCATTGATAATGTATTCATGGTAAATTGTTTTATCTTCATCATCGTCAAGAAATTCTTCCTGTGACCAGGGCTGATTAAGACTGTCAAAAAGAAGATTTTATTAAACATTGAATGACCTCAGTAAGACCACTCAACCGTTCCCTGGCAAGCCTTAAGAGGGTTGGCCATGCCAATATGCTTGCACGAATGAAGTTTCTTTGTTTCATAAATAAAACAAACAAAATGCCGATTCCGAGTAAACTGGGTCTTGTTAATCGATTGCAACTAATTAAAATGCGCTATTATGACGTCATAGTCTATTTTTAGAATTTATATCCGAAATAAGAATATTCGAATTTCTATACATAATTATACAATTTGTATTTAAATAGTATTGAAACTGGCAAAACTAAATTCTTTGTAAGAAACTGACCTAAAAAATATGTTTAAATGATTTTTAAAAATATATTATTTTTTTCATTTTTTTATTATAAATAAGTATCTTTGCAACAAAATATCAGTGTGCGCGGCACCTTTGATCACGGGAAATCTAGAAAAAAATTTGGAAATTTTCTCTCTTTCTTCTTCTTTTTTGTATTTGTTGCAAAGCATCTTTTCATACGCAAAATTTGATAGTTTGAAATATATTTAACGAGTTTTTGAACGTTTACTAAAACCGTTTTTTTCGTTTTTACGAAAAACGTAAACGTAAATTTTGAATTATCTCTCGTGAACTTTGTGAAAAAACTTGTTTCCTTTCTTTTTCTGGAAAATTTAAATAATTTGTATGACGCTTTCACGAGTTATTCGCTGCTGGGGAAAAATTGAGAGTTAACCATATCGTATTCGTAAACTGTGTTACGAGTTATATACTAATTCAAATATAATTATTTCTTAACAATAATTATAAACAGCGTTTACGGAACAATAATTTTTTGTTTGTTTCTTCATTTGAACATTTCAAACAAAAGTTAAGGAGGTACAGTTCACTATCGCTTCACAGACCGGAATTGAGCCATTTTTGGGTGAAATTAAAGATCATTTTTCTTGGTAAGCACACATCTGATTTTCAATTTTATTCTATTTATACGATGAACTTGTGTGGGACTTGAATCCGGCCAAGCCGTTTTCGATACAAATGGAAATTAAGGAGGTAGCGATCGCAATGTTTCTAGGCGTCAAAGTGCCTTAGAAACATTGCGACCGCTACCTCCTTAATTAACAGTTGTATCGAAACCGGCTCGGCGGGATTAAAGTTCCACATAAAATCATTGTATGAATAAGATAAAATTTTACGTCGGAAGTATGGAAACCGAGAAAAATGGTTTCGAATTTCGCTCAAAAATGGCTCATTTTCGCTCTTTGAAGTCTCCTAGTCGCCGAACTAGACGTCTTTGGAACGCGAGACTACCACCATTGTGATTTTTTGGCCGAATTAGTCTAATCTAAAATTAACAGAAAAGTAGTGAGAAATACCCAGCAATTACAACAATTGGCATGGGCAACTTCCTTAACTCTCAGCCACCCGTACAGCTGTGTACAGTTGTATCGACTTTAAACGGTTTTTTCGGACCCTTATACATAGACTATGTACATAGTGAGATTCATCGTCGACCAAGTAAAAATAAATTTAATTGCCAAAAATTAATTTGTGCGGTTTTTTGGGGAATTACAGTTCTTAATTGGAGTACTTAATTGCAGTAATAATTTTTGCAAAAAAATTCAAATCTCTCCAAAACATATGTGAGGCTAATCTACAGAAAAAAATAAGACTTTTCGTTTATTACGGTATAATCGAAAGGTGATAACGTGACCGTATAAATGAGCAATAAGTAGGGTTCTGACCGGGAAAAATTCGAACATTAAACGACTGAATTCAACTAAAAACAAAATAAAAATTCTAATGTAGAATTTGAAAACTAAGAAAATGTCGAAAATTTTTTTTGTCACATGTGAATTTCGTGGGGATAATTAGGTTTTAATGTTTAAATTGCCGATTTTTCATATTGCGCAACCTTGCGCAATTTTATGATTATTTTTATCATAAAAATGAGCTAATTTCGAACTAGCAGAGACAAAAAAATCTACGTTGGGTAACGTTCCGCAAAATATTTTGATCAAAATACATTTTTCCGCCTACGCATTTTCGTCATTTTTGATACTAAAATGAAACTCAGAATGATCATAATATTTCAAATTTTGAGAAAATGAGAAACAGTGATTTGCTTTTCCCGACTTTGAACTCGCCGCCTGGCCGAACTTATTTCCATGGTCATTTGTATGCCTTAATTAGTCTGGTATCCAATTTTTAGAAAATTCTGTGAACCGATCAGTAACCCTTTAAGTTTTCAACAGCGAAAATGTAGACTTGAGTCGAAAAGTGTTTTGTTTCAATTAAAAAACAGATAAATTTTTTTTTACATTATTTATAAGAAATTATACACTTTCGTTGACAGTCTATCCTGATCTCCTCCGGAATGCTCAGGCTCGGACCCGGATGAACCTTCGAAGTCGGACGGAATATATCTTACTATAAAAAAAATCATTGGTGTTATAGTTTTGACTGTATATCCCCTATTCACACTTTTGTGAATATTCCGGCCCTGATTAGGAAACGTAGTGTTTTTTTAAGTAGTAGGGCCGGGATATTCACAAAAGTGTTATTAGGGGATACCTTTTTTACATTTGACCTAGGTTTTGAATTGTTATTATTCATGTCAAAAATGACTGGTTGATGTAAAACGGCGCAAAAAAAATGAAGAAACTTAGAAGCTAAATGGATAAAAATTGTTGTGCAGGATTAGATTCAGAAAAATTTTGAGCAGCAAAATATCACCCTCACCCCAAGCTTGATCCGAAAGCGTTTGCAGAAACCCAAAAAGAAAAAAGATAAAAATGTTCTGAAAAGAACTTATAAAGTGTACATTTTATTTTGAATCCACATTGTTTATCTGAAATGATCCTCTGAGCCTCGTTTTCTTGTTTGGAACACATTTAAAATTGATACTTTTTCTAGTCATAAATAAAAATGCTACCAACTACAGGGTGTAAGATTTTTCCCTTCTTTTTTCCAAATTGGATAGCGATGAGAACGCTAATGTGAATGTTAATTTCGGCAAAAACCTACATCTTTCTCAGATTCAACAAATCAAAACGTCGGGAATCAAGTGTATCCAATTTGGAAAAAAAGGGAAAAACCTAACCCTGAATTTCAGAATAAATCATCATTTTTTGAATACACTTTAGATCATATTTCGGCGTGACGTTCGTATTAAGTAGGCTTCTGATTGTTTCCTGGCAAATTAAAAAAAAATGATCTTTTATTACAGCATGTTACATTTTTGCTTCTGTTTTTCATTTTTGCATAATTTACTATTCACCAATCATGACGATCGAATTTGGCAACTACCTACGTGTTTGTCAGATTAAACCGTTTTGATTGGCGGATAGTAAATTATGCAAAAATGAAAAACAGAAGCAAAAATGTGACATGCTGTAGTTTATCGAAAAATCTTGCGAACCATCGTTTAAATTACAAGAAAAAAAGTATTTTCTTATACTGCACCAACAGTTTTATGACATCTTAGAAAAACAGACCATATTAAGTATAGCATACTTACTAATACGATTAGGCTCCAGCCGCTCCACGTGATAATTTTCGATAATTTCATCCATCTCGAAAAATAAATATCAAATTTTGGTAAGAAAAAAATTGGAAGGTGAACAACTAAACTTGGTGCAAGTATAAAATTTGCCAGGTGAAACAACAGGGAAAAAATGATTTTATAAAAGATCTGGTGGGTTTACCGATTTTTTAAATTTGAGTTCTCAAGGGCAGAGGCTTTGGGCATTTATGCTTGGCGTCGCGTGTCCTACGTTTACTTCAAGACAAAAATTTGTAAATTTATTCAAATTTTTTACAAAAAAAGACAATTTTGGGATAAAATCGCTACGATTTTTTTTGTTGCACGACAAATTGCAAATAATTTGTTTTCTTTATTTAAAAATTTTTACACGCATTTGGGTTTATTGGCCGGAATTTATATCAAGTAGTATTATTTTTAAGTTATTGTAGGTCGCTGGGTTGGGAGACATTTTTGTCAAATAATTTAATTCGAACAAAAAAATTCGTTTTTCAAAACTGGGAATTTCTTTCTTTAGGGGGGGTCATTTTCCAAATTATTCGTGGGCGAACACACGCTTCCTTGATTGGTTAGCGATCGTGACCCCCGAATTATTTTTGCGTTTTGGAAAATTATTTTTCTCGGCAGGTGCTTTTACAATTAACGGTTGGGAAGTTGGTGTGCGTTGATCTCAGAATTTTTTTTTTACGATATTAACTTTCATTTATTTAAATGAATTTTTCTATTTATTTTATGTCTTTTGACATTTATTTTATCAAATAAACAGTACATAGCAGGTGTTTAATGATTGCATAAGTCTTTTACAGGCAGAAATTTTCCGCAAAAGAAGGTTACTTCTTTTAGCGGATTGCTTAGGACGGTCATAATTTAGGGTTGGTTTTAGGATCACAGTTGTTATTCGTAATTTAATTTTTTGATGCATATTTATTCTTGTAAAGGATTCCCAAGAATAAGACATTGTTGTTGCAATCGCAACCATCTCGCTTGAAACCTGTTTAGGGATAACCTCCTCTGACCTATTAGGTTGCAGTCATAGTATATTTATACTCACATCCGTAACAAGTTTTGAATGTGAGTCATATTATAACTCTGTTAATCGTGACGTAGCTCAGGCTCAAGAGTATAAATTTACCGTCGACTTCTATCATTATGTAATTCTATAAGGTTAAAAGTTAATAGTGGAGCCGTACCCTTGCAGCCTCAACATTCTTCGTTACACTGTCGTTCACAGTCGAGACCGCTTTGCGCACGTGATTCGCGTTCGGCGAGTGCTATTTATGGCCTTATTAGTGATCGCCGAAGCGAACCACGTGCGCAAAGCGGTTTCGACTGTGAATATACCGTATAGGATTAGGCATATAGGGTAGTGATATTCGCTGTGGAGCACAGTGACTTGTTTCCTTTAGAATGTACAATCAGTTTTTCACTGTTAATCTTTGAGATTAGTAAGTAACAAATTTTTTATTTTAGATTGAATTCGGTTTTTCAGTTTCATTACCTTGCCAGCAACTAAAAGTATAATTGATATTTTGTGTTATCTTCTTTCAGTAATTGTTTTTTCGCTTTTGTAAGAATGAGTTCTATTCTTGAATTGAAGGCGACACTAAATTCTTAGAAGAGTTTTTTGAAAGATTTTCAGGCCAGGGATGAGCCAGATGAATCTTTGTTCGAGAAATATACTCAGGCAATTTAGGATTTGAGAGATAAAATCGTAGATATGGCTACTGCCCCCGTCTAGTCATGGAAGTGGATTCACTTAAGTTGAACGCCCACCCAAGTCTAGGAGACTATTCTCGCGCAAATTTGAACGCGGCTTTGATTGCAAAACTTCTCTCGTTCACTGGAGTTGATCCGGAGGCCGTAGGTAGTTTTATCACCATGGTTAAGCAAGTTAAAATTGCAACAGAATTATCTGATACAGACTTGTTACCGACGATCAAAGGCCGGTTGTCACCAAATCCATTTCGCACGCTGGAGCAACACGAGGTCAATAATGGGCCAGTAACCACCCTTGAGGAGTTTTACGATTTTTTGAAAACAAATTGGTCGTTGCACTTGAGTGTTTTTCAGCTTTTAGAGACTTGCTAAACTCTCAAAAAGCAAACTGATGAATCTTGGTCCGGTTTTAATTAAATGGTCATGACTGATCTTACTAAAGTGAAGATAGCTCATCAAGAATTTTGTTCAAAGGAGGGTAAGAAAACCCCTACGGCACATGACGTTTTTTCTTTACTTCAAACCCATATGGTTCTGAACAATGTTAACGCCACTTGCCCAGACATTTTCCGGGCATTAACTGTTGAGCAGACTTCGTTGCAATCCCCGGCCATTCTGGCTCAAAGGGCTCAAACGCTCCAAACCCAAGGACTTTTCGGCCTTTAGCTTCCGTCCTTTATGATTCAGCCCCAGAAAATAATCGTTACTTTTCGAAGGGCAAAAATCCCCGTGGTATAGAAATAAAAAGAAGAAAAACCCACAAGATATTAAGGGTGAGGCTTCTGAAGGTGGACTTTCGGGAAAGCCAAAAGAGTCGGTTCCTTTATGTGACGGTCGTGATAACGGCGATACGGAAAAATCCCAGCCTATGGCTCTTCTTGCATCAACTCACTGGAAGGTACCAAATTTCGAATCCAGTGACGATGAGTTTGCAAATAACGAGTAAAACCAGGGACTTTTAAAGTCTGTTTTGGTTACTCATGTTTAATTTATAAAGACTTTTTGCCAATCATAGGCTTATTTATGTTAAATCGCATTTACCTATGGAAGTTCGAATTTTTTTTAACGATTCATTTGGATATTGGTTTCGATATATATATTTTTCTTATAAAATAATCAAATCAGTTAAAATCCAAGCACTTTGTTAGGGTTTAAAAAAGACCTCTTGTCGTAATGGGAAAACCCATTGTTCACTAATTGTAGTAGGAAGGTCTCTTCTCCAAGAAAGAGTCTCAGAAGCTCTCTGATTCAACAAAAATCTGGGATCCGTGTATTTCGAAAGCTCGGAACCAACCAATCATGGTGTTTTCTCCTTTTGACCCGAAGGATGTCTTGGCAAGCACGCCTGTCTTTTATATGAAATATTTTTTTTTGAAAAGTCTGCACGTTTTTTGACAGGCGTATCATCAAATCGAGTCAGTAACATTTTTCCAGATGGTTGTTAGATAGATTTTGGTCCGTAGAGTGAAATTGGTCCAGGGTTATTCTTTTTTATTTTTGAATATACCTTTTTTTTCCAAAACCCCGCACTTTTTTGACCTGCACACATTTGTGCGGCGAAAGAACGCCCGGAGAAATATGGTATTTTTTTAAAACGTTGCACTTTCGATCAAGATTATCAAGACCGCTGGAAATTGAGTCTTAATAATTTAATTGGTAGTTCACACGACAATTGCGTTCTCAAATCGTAGGTCTTCACGCGCCGACTGAAAACCCGGTTAAAATTGGGAATACCTGGTACCCCTGATCTCAGCGGCTTAACATTCGGCACTTTTCGTTTTTTTTAGTCTTTTTTATTTTTTTTTTAAGTCATTGCTTAGCTAGCTTAGTGTCTCACATTTTTTCTTAACGGGGAGGTCATTGCGACCAGAATTCTTGACGAAGATCTTCAAATTGCCTACTCAAGGGTTCGCACTTTATTCATGTATTATTTTAATGTTCTAGAACTCGTAAGTTCCTCAGTGTGAAAGTGGGTCGTCAACCATATACTTGACTAATTTAATGATTAAATTTGACCACTACAGATTGACAGAGCTTATGATGGCCAAAATCACCTCCGGATAGCTTCTGGATTGTGTGAAACTAACTAATGAGTCACCTCCCAAAGAAGTGTTTAAAAATGCCCTCAAGGCGAAATCTAAGTCGATAAAGGCCAAGGCTGCGGCTGAATAAAAAGCGGAAGGTGAAATGGACGACAAGGTCTTAAAAGCCAAATTGGGCAACGGTCGTATCAGACGCCGAGCTAAAATGGCTGTGACCAACCAGAAAACCGCGAAATTGGCCCACGGCGCAATTTACTACTTTCGTAAATTGGCCTCGAGAATTTCCCCAAGTGGTGATATCTGCCCCCCGGTAACCCCTGAAGACATAGATGCTGTCATGCGGATTGGTTGCTTTGCCCGATTTTCCATGCTGAATCCACAGCGGCAACAACAAAAGCCGAGAAAATGTTGTTATCGGTTGGAGTAAAGTATTTACTTTAAGTTCATATGTTTATTTATGTTGTTTATAGTACACTAAATGTTTGAGGGAGGTGTTGACTATAAAACATTGGTGTTGAGTAATCACTATAATGTTTGCGAGAAACCTTTTAGTGAGGATTTTTTTGCAGGCCAAATATAGTTATCGTTTACTTGAATACATTTTGTTTCATTTGACCAGCAATATTATGCAATGAACTTTATTGTTCGTAGGCGAACGCATGCTTCTTTAATTGGCTAGCAAAAGTGACCCCCCAATCCGCCAACACATGCGTGCAAGCAAAATCAGCATGGACAACCCCCTTAAGGGTCAGGGGTCGGCAGAGTTTGCTCTGCT
>SCLH01000245.1:326783-366129 GCA_004367855.1 Oikopleura vanhoeffeni | reverse complement strand
CTCAGAGATGGATCAACCGATTTCGAAAATTTCAAAAGATCGTGATAGGAAAGATTTCGATACGCGACGGCACGAAGCGTTTTTGGCGAATCGGATATCCGATATCCTTTTCCGAACGGAACTCCATCTCAAAAACGCTTACTATCTCTAAAGCGTGTGTTCGAATCCCACTGATGTTGTCTTAGTGATTGTCCTAGTGATTGCTTGGGTAATTACACATCGATAACATTTAGCGGTTCCATTATTAAGACCCTTGCCTATAATCATATTCAAGATAATCACTAAGGCAACATTAGTGAGATTCGAACACGCGCTATAGAGATAGTAAGCGTTTTTGAGATGGAGTTCCGTTCGGAAAAGGATATCGGATATCCGATTCGCCAAAAACGCTTCGTGCCGTCGCGTATCGAAATCTTTCCTATCACGATCTTTTGAAATTTTCGAAATCGGTTGATCCATCTCTGAGAAAAACTCGTGCAAAAAAACGTTTCGCTGAAAAAAAACACGCCACTACTTTTTGAAGCCCAATAACTTTTGTTTGGAATATTGAAAAATAAAATCTTGTTCCGTGACCACTGTTAATGATTTTGAGATACGTACAGTGCCCGATATGTTAATTGCTCGCGATAGAAACAAATTTCACAAACCCCGAAATAAACAATCTTAATCCCACCTACGAAAGGATTTAATTTGCCCAATAGCGACCAAGCTTAGAACGACTCGAATAAAAAAGAACGTTCTTGAATAAAAAATATTACGCAAGACGTGTTTTCGAAATCGAAATGATAATCCGATTGGCCCGACCAAACTCGCACCTCACGATGAGGAGTCGCAATTTACAGATCGGGGATTGTATGTAACGATATGTCAATTTATATCAAAAATCGTAACAAACTCGTAAAACATTTTACCAAAACGGTTTTTTCAATCCTCATTTTCTCTCCAGCAGCGAAAAACTCGCGGAGTATATCGAAAACGATCCCTACTGCGCTTTTAACACCACGCTTAACTTTGAGAAAGTGACCAATAAAATAGCGGGATTCTTCAATTCAGTCGACAATCGAGTATTCTGATTGGACACCGGCTCAAAGTTATGACGCGTGGTGTAAAAGGCAGTAGGGATCATTTTAGATATATCAAAGTTAATTCAAATTTTTAAAATAACACAGAACAACTTTGATAATCATTTGTTTGTCATTAAATCTAGAGTTCACATTCGGGTCATTTATTAAATTGAAAAGACTGATTTTCATAAAATATTAGGAACAAAAAAATATAATAAATGTCCTGATTTAATTTTTATATTATTTTGCGGTGTTAAACTTTTTAAAAGATATTTTTCTAGGTCAGATTAACGTAGAATTAAATTTTGCTTTCCAAATTTCATTGAAGTAAAACATTAAAAATATAGCTAACCCTAGAATAATTTTATTTATCCAATTTTCAACAGAATAGTATCATTGGATCCCATTTCACATTCTCTTTATTTTTCAATTAGTGAGGTGAAACGTATGAGGGCTCTCAAAGCGACTATATATATCCCCCCCTATATTATAGCGACAATTTATATATAGCGACTATATATATCGGATTTAGTACAACGGTTCAATCGTTACATATCAGCACGGTACATATCAATGTTATATCGAAAATTATACTTGTGCGGTATTTTTCACTTAAACGTGACAACTGTGACTGGTGATCAATGGGTGGGTCGCCGGGTGAATAATTGTGTGGTGTGATTGGTCACCAGTCACAGTTATAACGTGTGAGTTATATACAGGGTGTAAGGTTTTTACCTTCTTTTTTCTTTTAATAATAACGCACAAGTATAATTTTTGATATGCTCATTTTAGGTAAAACTTAAGAGATAGCCTTGAAAGTCAAAATAACAACTTTAAATAGTTGCAATCGATATATCTAATGGCCGATTTACTCAGAAATAGTATTTGTTTTTTCAATTTATCTAACATGGAAAAATAATTATTGCATGCAATCCTGAACCCTCTACATAACCCTCTATATAAATTAACGCAATAACTTTAATTTTTTTTTATTTTCTTCAGAAGTTACAAATATCAAAATTTTTGAAAGAAAATGAAGAAGCGCCATTGCAACAGGTTGCTAAAAAATGAGATATACTTCAAACATTCTGAACTTTCTGTTTATTTTTTAAGTTTTTTTTTTCAAACCGAGATACATGTATGATACCCAAGACCTGGACTTGCACTTCAGAGTGACGGAGCAACAAAAGTTATTTTGTCCTTTATGACGCCTAGAACATGATCTTGGTCAATTAAAGTTTCTCCAATATTGCCAAATGTGTTTCTTATTGTTTATTTATGAACATTATATTTTTGAATGGCTTCGCAGTGTATTCGGTGATATTATTACTGAAGGGCATAAAATTGCTTAAATGCACTTTTAAAGCACTATGCTGGTAATATATCCTAGGGTTACAAGATATTCTTTACGTAGTTACGGATGCGTATATAATAAATTTCTGATAAGGCAATTTACTCACATCAACTAACAGAACTTGAGAAATGGTGAATAAAAATATTTTTGAATGTTTTTTGAAACGCGTAGCTTGACGGAAAAGTCTGCCATATTTTTTTCAAATTTTGCGATAAAATTTCCGGCGATTGGAATGAAAAGTGAATAAATCGAAGAAACTACTTTGATATAAAATGAGTTATTCACAACTCTTTTCAAATTACCGTGAATTTCGAAATTAATAACTTTTTATTGCAATTTTCGATAATTAACTCTCTGCAACGCTTCGCGTTTCGCATTATCAAGCTGTTTCAAAGAAAGTTATTTTACAGTTACAAGACTACAAAAATTCAAAGTATTGGACAGTTTGAATTCAGAAGTCAGATAGTTGGCTAAATATAATAAGTCTGAGGGCTATTTATTATTAGTCTATTGTCGCGGCCTGACAAGCTTAAATAAAAGACATTTGAAAGTACTCTTAGGAGACCACATTTTCAAAAAAAAGTTAATTTGGTTTTTCAGTGGTCCTTAACCCGTCTTCTCGGACAGTGCCGATCTTGCCATTTAGCGCACCCAAAATATGAACAAAATACACAAGATTTCTAAAAAATATTTAGTGCCTAATTATAACAATTATCTAAAGCATGTCACATTTTTGGTTGTGATATTGGTATTTGCTTTTGCTCACGTTGGACAATTAAAACGTTGAAACTTGCAAACAAATACGAAAGTGTTTACCAAATTTAAATTTTCACTGACCAAAAATCGGTGTCAATCAGTTTCGAGCAGAAAACTAAGGTCGCAAGCAAAAAAGAGACAGGTTTCTTTTTCGTTTGAATTTTCTTAACCTATCGGGTTTGATTCACATGTAAAGTTTTTGTAAGTTTTTCACATGTAAAATGTATTTCATTATTTTGTTGAAATGATTTGACTCGACCAAAGAAAATATGAATTTATTAAATTAATGGAGAAATAGTTAATAAAGTATTATTTCTGAAATGCTCGGCATATGCTCATTTAAGGAAGAATATTTTGCAATAGAAAATGCATTAGCGGAGAAACCATCATTTGAAATGCAATTTCTTTAAGTGAAACTTATCCCCTCGAATTATTATAGTTTTCAAAATACCAAATAAGATTAAGTCGAAAATATTTTAGACAAAAGTGTTGGGATGTAATTTAACTGGTTATTCATAACGATCCGGGGGAATTTGGAATCTAAACAAAAATGTATTCTTAAACAAATCAAAATTCTAATGCACAATAAAAAACTAAACTTAATCGATAAAAATAATAAGATTTTCGCAAAATTTAGCTTGGATTAATAAGTTGTCTAGAACTGAAATTATTTTGCCCGTTGCATTTTTTTGATAACTAGAGGCCGAACACTCTCATTTTAAACTTAATTTATGATCAGTAAGTGGCCGAACCCTTAGTTTACCGCAATATAACTTATCATTATTGATTTTTATTCACCAACGTCAAAGTCATGAAACTTTTGAATGCCCTTGTTCTCGCATTATCATCGACCGATGGAGCAGACATAACCACTGATGGAGCCGCATGTGCTCCAACTCTGACATGTACTTCTGCTAAATGTTTATCGGATGACACTGACAGCACTCTTAATACCGGACAGTATGATTTAAGGAAGGCGGCATATACTCGAAGACTGATCAAACAAATGAGCTTGTTGAGTAAAGTGGGAACGGCAAAACGTTTTTTGCTGAAATTTTTTCTAATCACACACGAATTATAGCCCTTAAAAATATGACGTTCATTACAAAATGATTGAAAAAATTGTCCGCTACTTGTCATAACTGAAAACCGTTTTTGAAATATTCAGCCGCAACTTTGAGCTTAGACAGGTAATATGGAATATAATATCATTTTATTGATTTTTAACTGATCGACATCAAGAACAGAATTAAGTTATTAAAATAAAGTAATAAGTTCTTAAAATTACATATAAGTTACAAATTCACATTTTGACCCCGGCTATTTGGTCTCCAATTTAAAATATAATATCTCGATCGCCTACAAAACAATTATTAAATATCTCCGCGCGTCAAAATATACGCACCAAAATGTGAAAAATACCAATACTTGCTCTATTTGTCTTTGTTGGCCTAATATGAGTTTAATTGCCGTTCATTATTTTGCGTTTCAGAAAAATATTATTTAAGAGTTATTAACCCGTGAGAAATTTGAATATTCACAATTTTCCGATATATGTCACCCGCTTAGAACTTCATCATGTTTGACTGAAGACAAATGTATGGTTTGTGATTTCGCTGGAGTTGCAGCCACGGAAGAATACGCTTTGGATATGTTGAGTGGAGTAACTAGCGCGGGAGCCCTAGTTGATAAAGATAAATTGAATCCATGTCTACAGGGTACACAATCTGCATCTTTTGATATTGCGGTTACATCCGAAGAAATCACCCGAGTTTCTGAAACGACTGATAGGATAGATTTGAAATTTATTGTACCGTTGAGTTGATTGAAATTGATAAAAGGTAAAAGTTTTTCACTCATGCGTCATCTTATGAATAAGAGAGCAAAAGGTTGACTTATAATTGAAATATTAAAACCTTTTCTCAATTTCGATCAACGTCACCGTACGAAAGACTTTTTTTTTCTTTAATAGCTATTTCACATCAACTTGCTGGTTACAAAACTTTATTTTGATCAATTCTATAAGTGACTTTCAAAATTAAATACGATGCAGTTGATGTGAATAGTTCTTTAAATATAAGCTATTTGTGTGAATTAAAACTGGTTATATTTTTTGTCGTTTTTCGATGTCCAAAAAGTCGACCAAACTCATATGTTTCACAAAAATATGTTATTAATTATTTCACTCAAAATCAATTGAGCAGCTTTAGCTTGAAAGCCATAATTTTGCGCGGAATTTTTTTATCAGGTGACAAAGTCATACATGTATTTAACCAAGATGATATTTGGTTTCATTTTATGCCAATTGCGAAAGACAAAGAGCTTTTCCAAATCAATTATACAGTAACTGCGTGGCAAAATTCTTCTTGTATGAGGCTAAAGACATTAAAAGATGGGTCTATGGTGTTGAACGAACAACGAGTAGTGGATCAGTCAGTGGATCACAAGTTGATCTCGAACGATATGAAGGCGTCAAAGTCAGGGATTAAAAAAAAGTTAAATTCAATTTCAAATAATTGAATTGGGTTCAGAAACATGGCTGCCTAAATGTTCGGTTTTTATGAAAGAATTTGTCCCTTTTTTTACAAACGATTCAGCTTTCAACGGACCATTTTTTTCGAATTTTTGTAAAAATAAGTTTCAAAAATTGAGGCTTTTGAAATAAGGATATTTTGTTCGACATGAGATTAAACTCAAATTTTTAATATTAATACTACTGAAGTCAACTTTGTTTTTCATAAAAATTATAATCATTAGAATCTGAATTCATTAGAATCTAAATAAAATAAAAAAAATTACAAGCTCAATTAATTTTGCCGTTCCTACCTTCACTTAATTGACAATGTTGTTTTCAATTTTAAATTAATTAAGCTCGAAATTTTTTTTATGGTTTATTTACTAGGATAACATATAAATATCTTTTGAAATTTCAAAATTATAATGCTTGACAAAACAAATTTCCGAATTTTTTTAAAAATGCCGATTTGTTTATTACAGAAAATTTTTTCCCGATTTGCAAATTTTGTAACAAAATGTTGTTTGTCTCAATATCAGCACAAAAATTGAAAGTGCTCCGAAAATATATAAAATCTGAGCTAGTCGCTTTTTTCCGTTCCTACTTTACAATAAGTCTGTTTTCTGCTCAAATGAACAGCAACCTTGTATATCTGTTACAAATGTCAAACAAGGTTACCTAGCTGAGTTAATAAATAATATTTTTTAATCTCAAAACAAAGGTTGGTCATATTCACTTAGTCGAACCACAACATCTGCTAACGGTGCTGTGAGTGGAATTTCTGTCTTGAATAAAGGAACATATGCAAGTAATCCTCGATTCACTAGACGAGGAACATACCAGGTGGAATCTTCTCCAGGCACATTTCCACCGACATCCTTAGCCATGGGTCAGCGAAATTGTAAATGAGTATTTATCTCATAGATAATATAGATAATATATATAGCTGAGTTAAGTCTTAATGTTTTCGAAGCGTAGGTTGTGTTATTAATCATCAAAATTTTATTGTTAAATAGGATAACTTAAAGTTCAACAACGTTCAAATCGAATTTATAATAAGCACCTGAGCAGCCGCAGCTAAAAATTTGGCAGCTCAATTTGAACAGATTGGGAGCGCTTGACCGAAATATTGTGACTATCTGAATGATGCGAAAAGCAAGAAAATGCTTGTGTGGCCGCCAAAATTTCAAATTGTCATGATTTGTCGGTCAATGACCCTTAATTCTTATCTTTAATTGAGGAAGAACGAGCATCCTGAGTTAAAGGCAGCGAATTAATCCGAATTGATTCGGCTCTTGAAAACGACTCATCTGATCAAGTTTCTAGATCGCTCAAACAGAGCACAAATATCAACTGAATTAAAACATAAAAATAATTGCTCCAAATCGGACCATCTTTGAATTTTTTCAGATATTACTGAAATTGTTTAATTATCGGTTTTTGTTAATTTATTTTTCTCTAAATATTTGTGCTCAGTTTGATCTAAAAACATAATCAGTCGTTTTGAAAAGCCGAATTAATTCTAATCAATTCGCCGCCTTTGACTCAAGATGCCCGTTCTTCCGATAAAAGATATGCTTAAGTTTAAGTGAATGAAACTAATCATGTTTCAATTGTGTATTGAGCTTTGTGTTTCAAGAAAAATCACATGGCTTCTATAGTTTTTAAGTTTACTTTTACTCATATGTTTTATAGGCAATATTTTACCTTTAATTTTTCCAAATGTTATAAAATGAAAATTATGTAATCATTTTTTGTAAAATTCTTATCAAAACTGATTTTGCTCGTATTCTTGTCAGGCAATTTGTCAGCAACCTTAAAAAATATGAACGTTAATTTTTTTCCGAATTCTTTTTTTGTCAAAGACACAGAAATAATCACAAAATCAAAAATTTATTTATTCAAAATCATTAAAACTTATAAATAAATTCGATGCCGACCCCTGACCGTAGTTGTTTCGTCTACCGCTGCTGATTGGCAAACTTTCCAAATGGATGGAAGAGAAGCTTTACCAAACGATGTGGCTACCAGACAAACAAACTTAGATGCTACTGAAACATCCGCTCAAACTTCGGCTAACACGCTGTGCCTAGTATGCCATGGTTCACAGGATAGGATCAACAGGAGTGTTCTAAAACAGAATGAGGTTCAAATCTTGGTCCAGTCCCGATGCCAAATATCATTTTTCTAATGTCTTTCCCGACCATATCACAAGTCGGGATTTGAAAATTGCAATCCGGGATCTCGTGAGAAAATTCCTTTTCGATAATTGGTGGATTTGATCTCCTGATTGAATCGACGGAATAAATTGCTACGTAATTTAAATATCAGCCTTTTTGTACAGTAAACTTGTTTTCAACTTTTTGTAAGAATCTTTTGATTCGATCGGTCAATCCACTAAAATCGATGAAATGGACTATATCTCTTTAACACCTTTTGCTTAATCTGAGAGATCTGGGTTTAGGGAGCCAATCCTAACACTCCTAAGACCCCTCCTAGCCACTCATGAGGCCGCTTTTCAGCCCACATCTCTCAGATTAAGCAGAAGGTGTTAAAGGGATATCAGTTACGGGACTTCAGAGTAGTTTTTATTATATTTTTAGCAATTTTTTTAATATAATTTGGCGTTTGCAACGAACTTATTTCATTTTATTCCTAGATAGCTAAAACTGAGCACAAATATCTTGTGAATAATGAATATATGAGTCGGAAAGGTTGAAACGTCACAAAAAACGAAATTTCTCACTGATGTAGCATCCTTAAAACACGTGAATATTTTCAGGCCGCGCTAATCGCCAAATTTGTAGGCCAATTGGCGCGCGATTTGGCCTGAGGAAGCTTATGTAGGCTATTGATATCACCAGTTATTTCTGGGCGGTTCAAAATATTTGACTAATATTTTTTTGATAATGTGAACTCCTTATTATTCTTGTCGATCCACAAACTAAGGAATTTAGCGCCCAACCAACTCTTGCAAGCGAAGTCACAATCCCATGCTGGAATCCTTCAAGTTCAAATACTTTTGCGACTGATGATATCACTGCTAGAAACACAAATTTCTACTGCGTTCCCCGAAATGGAATTTGTTCTACTGAAACTTGGCAATATGCCACAAAAGATTCTTTAAAAACTACCAGTTGGTGGGCTGGAATCACCCGAGGTTGTCAATCTGCGGCTACTGGAGAGTTAAAACCAACTTTTGCTGGAGTTGGAGTCGATCATGGGACCCCACGTGGAGCTACTGATATGAAAAAATTTATCAGAACCTATCTCGCTGCAAACACCGCAGCCAAAGCAAAAGATAACGCAAAGGTTAATAAATCTGTAATACTTTGAAACTTGTTTTTCCGAGAAAAAGGTCTATCCGCATGCGGTTTTAAAGCCTCGGTGCATTTTGAAAGATACGGATATGGGCTCTTGATAAAAACTTATAACAGGGTTTATACGCATTGTATTTAATTCTTCTCAATATACCAGCAAAGTAATGTTTTATACTCCACGCGACTTTTGTAACTACAGAAATTTTCGAATTACGGCTACTAAGAAAAATTTGTGTTCGAATTAAACTTTTCGAATTCCACAAATTTTGAGAAATTTTCGAAAAAAGTTCCGAACATTTTTAAAACATGCCTTATTTTTTGTTCATATTTTTTAACAGTTTTTGTTTCAGGTCAACGAAAAAAAATCTTCAAAATGGTTACTTTAACTTTTGGCGAAGGTGACCACATATTTTTTATATGCTATTTTAAAAATCATATGACATTTTCTTGAGATTTTTGGTCGAAACTATTTGGAAATATTTTAAAAATTTTCCTCATTTCTTGTTCAACATTTTTCAAGCTCATTTTTCTGGAATCCTTAGCTGAAAATATTGAGAATGGCTACTTTCTCGTTTTGTTTCTTCGCTCTTGTTTATACTCACTACTTTTTGTCACGAACTACGATTGGGCAGAAATCCATCGAAGCCTTTTTTTATGCAGAATTAAAAAAAATATTTCACCGGGACTTGCCAAATTGGTAGGTCATCCCCAGAACGATTATATTGTATAAAATATGGTAATGAAGTTCAACTGTCTTCAACCACTTGAAACTCAGTCGTTAACATTCTTTATTAGTACCCTGATGCTGGGACAAATGTTGGAACTTCGGCCGGAACTTATCCTCTTGCGTTTGCTGGTGGTATTTTGAATACTGTACCTAAATTCACAGATGCCGCAGCCTTTGTTGGTTCTCTTTTCACAGATACAGCCGCCGAAGCTGTTGATTTTAATAATTATGGATACATGACTTCAAGTTAAGGATTAGGAAATTTTGCGGCTAGTTATGGAAAGAAAAAAATACTTGACTCGATGAATATCCGTGTATTACACTTTGGTTAGAAAGCGTAGTTGGAAGATTTTTGTAGGCTTAAATAAACTTGACAAATCTTCTGTCTACGCTTTTTAACCAAAGTCTATTAATATTAATAACAATATTATAGAAGCTTTGGGTGTGAAATCTAGCAAGCGAATAAAAATCGCTTTAACTTTGTTAATATTGCCGAAATTAATACATTTGTAAATGCATATATCTTCATTAAAAACGTGAGGATTACTGGTAGGAAAAATAATAATTTTCTATATTGATACCATGACAGGGGGAAATTTGAAAACATGCTTAATTTCAGCTTGTTTTACTCTCGAATTTATCTTAAAATTTCTGAAATTGTGCAAAACCACTCACTTTCGGAATACCGAGCTCTGATTATTTTTCGCCTACAAATCGGAAATTGTATTTTTACAACAATGGAGAAGAACCGTTTTTATCATTTTTCGGAAGAGTTTTACCGAAAATTGAAAATATGAGCTCGAGAAAATCCGGTCGTTTACCTTGAGTAAAATCCTTGAAATGTATTACAATTGTTTGCAACATGTAAAAAAAATTTTCTGATGAAGAACAAAAATTAAACGCTGATTAATAAGCACCGCATTACTTGACAGTCAACACTTAAACTACTGTTTTGTGTTTAGTCAAACTGTGAAGAGAAGGCTGACCAAATATCACAAATTATTTCGAAAATTTTGTAATGTTATAATTAGAAGCCACATTGAATTGCTTGCTTATTTTCAGCATTTAGATTTGATGAATCTTGAAAACTCAGCGAGGAGATACATTTTGAAAAAAATTATTTCGTCAATTTTGTAAACACGTTTCTTATTGAACGAGCCATCCGTCACTTTCGATTGTTTTATAGGATGCAAATTTCTTGCTTTAATATATCAAAAAGAGGTAAAAGTTGGTCCGATGATTTGTACTTTCGCGACAATTGCTATTTCAAAACCTTTATAATGCTATTTTTTTCGATTGTGATTCGCTAATTTTTAAAGTTTAATATTTAATTTATAGTATAAGTTTTTCTCATCAAAATAACATGTTTTACATAGGTCTGGTTTTTCTAGATAACTCACATTTCCTAATCTGGAACTGGAAAATATGATGTTTTAAAAATTTGAAGCAATTTTTTTGCGATTTCCGGTTTGACCGGACATTAACTTAAGATTATCGGTTCAAAATAAAATACATCAAATATAACAAGTTGATAATCATAAATTAAAAAATTGGCGCTGCCGTGACACAAAGCGTAAAGTTAAATCATTGCACCAAATTTCAAATAAATCATATTGACGAGTTTCAAACGATCAAAATGTGATATTTAAAAAACTGACGAGACCAAAGTTTCGACTTCGCCAATTGAAAAGATGCAGGTGAATTTTAGTTGATTTCAACACTGCTGTCAAAAAACAACTTTGAGTTCACGCTGTCAACCATTTGTTTCAATTTTCTCGATTATTTTAATTTAATTAATCAGAGTCCTAATCCCTACAAAAGTATTTCAACTGATGCAAATGGTTTAACAGCATGTTCTACGACTGCTTGTTTGTTGCCACTTGTTTCGCGATTAAAGCCACAATTCATGTCCACTGACGGATCTGGGCCACCCGATTTGCCAGCTTTAGCTAACCCAGTTGATGAATTAACTTGCCTTTCTTGTGCCACACCAATTGGAAATACAAATGCTGAAAATAATTGTGTCAACGCCAAAACTGCTCAAACAGTTAAATGCAAAACTTTGGGATGGTAGGTTATTTAAATATTCAAATCAATAACGGGTGCTCCTGGCACTTATTAGCAACTTTCAGCTGGAATTTTAATATAATTCGGCTTTTGAAAACAACTTATCTTATTAAATCGTTAGATTGCTCAAACTTATCACAGCTATTTGAAAGAAAAATAAATTAAAAAAGATCCAAATCAAACCATTGTTTCCAATTTTGTAACAAAAACTGATAATTAAACAATTTTAGTAATCTTAAATAAAATTAAGAAAAACAGTGCGGCTCGGCCCATTTTTTTTTCTTTTCGACTAGGCATTTTTGCTCAGTTTATGCTATCGGAGAACTCAATCAAATAAGTCGTTTTCAAAAACCGAATTATATAAAAATTTTGGCCAAAAAAGAAGCTGATATGTGTCAGGAGCCCCCGTTCTCGCTGTACCGAAATAAAAAAATTAAGATACTTTTTTTATTCATAGTTTTAAAATTAAAATGAAGACCAGTTTATTTTCACAGTGAAACACGTGATTGATTGGTTTTTATAAACGGGACAGAAATCAGATCGTCAATCGTAAAACCACAGAAAATTATTTTGCTATTAATTTGTCGTATGGTGAAAAAATCTCATAAGGTTTTTATAGTAAAACTACAGATTTATTTTTTATCTTGCGAAATGAAAATTTCTGTAAAGGAAATTCCCGCCAATTAAAAATTGTAACTAGGCGGATTTTATTTTGAAAGCCAAGTGTTTTATTGGCGGGAATTTCATTTACACAATTTTCATTTCGCAAGTAAAAAACACATACTGTAAGTTTTCAAATAAGCTTTCGATTTTTCCTATCTGCTCATATCCCTTTATCACTTTTTGGTTAGAATGCGTAGCCACTACTCCTTTTAACGTGTGATTTTAACGTTGTGGCTACGCATTCAAACCAAAAAGTGAAAAAGGGATATATCTGACTTTCAACATTTTTGACGGCAATTTTTCGTGCTGGAAAACTCTACTGTTCAAAATTCAATATATCCCTGTGGTGCCCTTTGGTTAAAATTTGGTCCGATATGTAATTAACATATTGGTCAAGTAACGAAGTGGACCAAATATTTTACGAAGGGCAATAAAGGAATTTACTTCGCCAACATTGATCGTTTCTCGTTGTGCTTGTAAGAAAATTTTCTTATACGCTTCACGAAGAGCTTTGTGACAAAATATTAGCTTTGCTGCCTTTGCAGATGTTGAGCAAAGTTGAATGATTTTAAAGTTTTTCGGGCTATGTTTATATTTAAATTTGGTGGTATGTGACGAAACGTACGTCTCTTATTTTATTGAATAAATTGTTTGACAAACATTTCAGTTTAATATCAGAAGTATTAAAGACATTAAGTTGTATTGATCTGTATTTGAACGAGTTTTTTGGTGTTTCCGAGATAAAGCTTAATGTTATTTTCAAAAAAAATATTTTTAGTATTCATCTTTATATAAAATTATTTCACGGGTTTTCAGCCTTTCTGAGCAAAACAAATCTTTTCTAAGTATAAATTATACAGAACGGTTTATAAACGGATTTTATCTTGAAAAATTTAGCTCTGCCTTGACCTCCGCCTACAAGTTAGATGCCTCTGACACCGCTGAAACTTACTACTACGCAAAGCGAGGTTGCGCTGCTGATCCAAATGATGGTATCAAAACTGGCGAACAAGCTCAAGCCGACTCTTTTGTTTTCCCAGCTGGATATACTGATATCAAACAAAATAATCAGAGAACTACTACATCAAACGGAAACACTCTCAGAACTAGTGCCGTTTCTGTTGCCACATTATTTGACTGTTATTCATGTGACGTAACTATTGTTGATGCCAGAGTTGGATCAAACCCAGCCGAACCAACTTTTGATGAAGTTAAAACTCAAGGTAAGTTTCTTTTTTGACAGTTTAAGAAAATATTTTATATTGACACTTTTTGACCACCATTTTCAAAGTTAAACAACGTATCGAACATAAAATTCTTAGATTGTTCCGGCCCTCAAATTTCCGTAATCTAATCGAAAAAGTTTGCATTTTTTCGACATTGATATTAGTGTGTCCGCAGTCAGATCCAGCTCATTTTTTTTACATGCTAGAACGTCGGGATTAAGCTCTCTATGTGGGGAATTTGATAACGAACAAAAAATTGCATTATGGAAAATTTTAATTTTGACCACAAGGTGGCCAAATCCTATAATTGATACCCTAATTGGACACCCTAATTGATATCGAAGATTATTATCCCTAGGCCTCCATTTTCGCTATCTTGTTTCACCAATAACGGCACCGCATATCACTACTTTGACCACTAAGAGCTTCGAAAAAGTTCCAAACGCGAAAGACTAGGCACAGGAATTCCGTTTTTATATCTATATTGAAATTTTCCAATTAGTTTTTAGAGTTGTTAAAAATATGGAAATTATCAAGTTTTCTATGCCTTTTGCCTCAAATGGTGTTAAATTACATAGTCATAAATCCGAGTGATTTTCGGCCGAAGCTTTCTATTAACCATCACATCAGGCTTCATAATTTATACAGTATGTGTTTTTTTACTTGCAAAATGAATTTGCTGTTAAAATCCCGCCAATAAACGATGATGACTTAGTGAATGAACTTTTTAAACCCTCGGCATCAACAATAGCTTGGCTTTCAAAATAAAAATTCGCCAAATAACCATTTTTTGACGCGAATTTCCAATACAGAAATTTTCATTTCGTAAGCTTAAAGAACACATACTGTTCATCTGTACCAAGATGTGAGATTTTGAGTCATTTCGATTTAAATAAAAATATACAGAAGGGGCCGTTAAAATTTTTTGTAGCTGAAATTTGGACTCTTCTCCATTTTCGGACAGCGTGGCTTAAAATACCACTTTTTGCATAATACTAGGAAATAATATAAACTTTACCATCCAGCTCAGATTTTATGCATTTTTGGAGCAGTTTTAGTTACTGTGGTTAAATTCAACCATAAAATATTTCGGAAAATAATTATGTCCCGTTATCCAAAAATCACCCTTTTCTTGAATTTTTTGAAAAAATATTCGTCTTCTATTAATTAAGCTTGAAATTTTTCCTGAAAACATTACAAATTGTGTCATAGGCAATTTCAAAAACGGTTTTCAATTGTTTGTTTTTCCTACCTAACCCTAATTTTAAAATTTATATCTTTTTCAAAGATACCAGTTTGTGCTGGCAAACATACGAACCACAAACTGACACTTCTGTTTCCGCTACCGGTACTTCGGGACGATGTGAGACCAGCTGTTTTGTGAATGCCTACAAATACAAAGAAGTTTCCGGTACCACAAATAACCCAATAACAACTTACAACTGGCATCTTCAAAGAGGTTGCATGGCCAAGGATTCAACGCTTGTGACAGGATCAAGTTAAGGTCTTAGATAGCCTTTATTTTCATCAATTTATTTTCAAAGAAATACTACAATGTACAAGAGAATAAATTCAAGGGTTTTTCAAAGTAAAATTCATATTTCAAGATCGGGTCAAATTCCCTCAACTTCCAAAATATGTCATATCTATTAGGGGCTCCTGGTCGTTTTGAACTAGACTTTAAGTCAACATTTTCAAATAATATGAAAGCTATTTCTGACCTTATTCTCAGCCCATCTGCAAGTCTATTTGGAGTCTCTGTCAGCACTTACGTTTGTGACTATAAAAATGGAACTCTTTGTAATTCTCAACTCGAAAATTATGATACTAATCTTCAATTGAAGACTCAAACTATCCGAAAATTACAATGTTTTACTTGTGAAACTCCATCAGGAAATGCAGATCAAGCTGATGAATGCTTCACAATTCCATCAACTGCAAAGGTAAATACAAATCAAATTTTTGAGAAGAGGAAGTGGGGATTTTTAAGTGCCCATGTTCGATAAATTATCGACGATTATCTAACTTAAATTACAATACAAAAACAGGGATGGGATAAACAAAAAAAATTACCCTCAGCCTTTTGTCTTTATTCTCGGATTGTTTATAGGAGGAGTTTTGGCGGCTCAACGATAGGTATAAACGTATTTCTTGCAAGATTGATAAGAATAAACATATGGTAAATAATCTGACCTTTTAAAGTCGCAAATGAAAATGAAATTTTGAAAGCGTTATTAATATTTGTTTCAAATTTAATTTCAATATATTATTTCAACTAAATCATTTATTCTGAAGGCGAACCTGACCAAAACTGAAAATTTGAAATAAATAATAAGTTTATGATATTTTTGTACCTATTTTACTCGGTATCCTTTTTTGTCGCAATATTTGCTTCCATATTCGCTCAACATAATTTCTAGGTGAGCTTTCTAGTTCAAATACTTACCAAAACCCTACAGTGTTTGTTGTTATGTCGAGTATATTTCAAATGCAGTATCACTTATATCGTTAATTATATCGGAAATTTGGCCAGTGTCAACGTCTCCTAAATCCGAAATTAAACTTAAAATATTCTAAATAAGCCGCATAATTATAAGTAAAATTCATCCATTTTCTCCAAGTTTATTTGGTCAAATTTAAAAAATAACAATAATTTTCTTTTACTTCTGTATATCAACAAAACTAAAAAATTTGTATTTAATAAATCACACTTTTGTATTTTAGGCCACTGAATGCACTGATTTATCTTTCACATCATGTTTTTCTACTGAAACTAGCTACAACAGCTCAGCCACCGCTACTGTTTATGGCATGAAAAGAGGATGCTCAAAAAGTGCTGTTGGAAGTTCTGCTGAAGCCGTAGAAGGAATTGATTTTCAAAACTTCAATGATAAAAAAATTGAAGTTTACCTAATTTATAAATTAAATTTTGTGTATAGACGGAATGTCATAACATNGAAAAAAGGCTTCCTTATGAAGGGAACTTCACGGACCTGATCATCCATTTGTTAAAGAAAATTATCTTTTGCGAGATTACTGGCTTTATCTCAAAATAACAACGCATTTATGACAATCAACAATTTTAACTCAGCATAAACAATGAATAGTTTAAAAACATGCTCGAAAATACCATAAATCCGTCTTCAAGCAACAAAAGCCTTCAACTCTCGGAGTGAAGTGTTCGCACATCATAAACAGTAAAGTTAAATTTTAATTCAACAAATTTCAAGATGGCCAACGTTTCTGAAATTTGCTTAAATACATTTACCAAGAACAAATAAATAATTTCAACAAATTAAATGAAAATCTTGTGGGTTAACATATATTTAAAAATATTGACGATCAAAAATACAGGTTTCACAAATGTCCAATCAAGCACTCTTGTATGTGGGTCAAGTTCTTGTAATAAATCTGTTGGAAAAGCTCAAGATGTTGTTCTTGCGGTTGCTGCTGGTGCAGTTGTAGATGAAGAAACCGAAGGTGGTGAAGACGAGGAAGAAATGACTGGCGGCGGCGCATTATTAATCAATGGCGTTTTGGCAATGATTACAATTTTAGTCATTCGATTGTTCTAAATTATTTTACTTTGATAAATATTAAACAGTGAATTATAATTCGCCGAGAAATCGGAAACTTCGATTATCATTTATAAAACAATTTTTATGTTAAAATCGTTTTGACGATCTTTTTCGTAAAACTTCTTATTGAAAAATTGCCGTTGAGCCAAAAATTTTAAACGAAACTTAATTATACCAAAGTTTTGTATTTTTGTATATTAAAATTTGACACTGAAAACGATCGGCTCGAATTATTTTGAGGAAAAATTGCTTTATATTTGAATAATTGAAATTTCAATTTTTTGACGAAGTATATCGAAGATTATTCTTCGGCAAGTATTCTCAATCCGCGTCAAAATTGTGATGTCAGAAAATAGTAGCCAATCAAATCAGTCGATTGTCAACTTATTTAAATACTGGTGTGATTTGATTAGTGACTATCATTTCTGACATCACAGTTATGACGCGGAAGAAGAAAGCTTACCAAAGGATCTTAGATATGTTCGACTAACTACTATTAACGCAATAATTAAAAACTGAGGATATTAGGGAGTTTCCAACTGAAAATATTATTAAGCTCGATATTAATGGTGAAAATTCAGCGATCTATAGCTGATATTATGATGATTTTTTTCTGCATAAGTTTTCTCTTTAATACAGATCTTGTTTGAAACGTATTTATTAATAAACCGCCAAAATTTTTTGACAAAAAAATTCGTGATTTTGTTCTTTAAGCGAACAAATACTGTCTGTAGATGAGAGACTAATCAGATGAAAAATTAAATGTGTTTTTGCTTAATTCAAAAATTTCAAAATTTTTTGTTTTTTGCATTATTTCACGCTTGATGAAAGATATTGATCCGATTCTGTTCTAAAAAAAATATTCTGTTGAAAATAAACAGAAATAATTAAGATTTTCTTGAAGAAGTTATCAATATTTGAAGTAAATATAATCTAATGATTCAATTTTTCCGTGCATTACATATTATTTAGATATATATAATTTGGAATCGTATTTATGAACCACCAACTTTTATAAATAACAATTTCTGATTTTGTTTGAAAAAAACAAATCATTTATACTTATAGAGAGACTAAAGTAAGTCATGCATCATATCAAAAAAAAATTATATTTCCAGGGGAGGTGAATTAATGTTTGAGCAAAACGTAAATTTTCAATTTGGACCCTTTTATGCTTGTTTTTTGTAAAACCACTGTAGCTTAGTCAATTTTATGATTCAATTTGTCCGTGCTGAATTTAAGTATAAATCAAAAAAGATTAAATTTATGGTATTGAGTATACACCACAAAATTATCCAGAGATGAAATTTGTTTTTCTTTACTCAGTGCAATAAATAACATGACTTTTTATACAAAAAATTGTAAGTCATAAATAAATTGAAAAAATAACCTTGAATGCTTTCCGTTGAGCTTTTACATATATTTTGTTGTTTTTTGTATCTCTCTATTATTTAAAATTGAATGTCGGAGACGTTTAACTTCTTTCTTAGTATTGAATTAAATTTAAAATAATTTTTAATTCTTCTACGCTTTAAACTTAAACATTTCATGTGTAATTCTTAAATTATATGAAGTTAATTTTTTAAAACGCAATAAAGGTAAAAGCTCTATGAATATACTCTGCAAAATTAACTGCTGAAACCTTTCAATAAACGCCTTTATGGAATTGAAACCAACTATTTGAAAAGACTCATTCGTTGCAACAACCTAATACTCAGATGGTGAGTATCAAAACATTATGAAAAATCTTATCTTAATAATTTTATAAGATGTCGAGGCGAAATGAAAGATATCGTTCATATCATACATTTTCGTCGATATCCATTTCTTAACCGAACAACATTTCAAAAACGTTTACTATCTCTATAGCGCGTGTTTAAATCCCACTGATATTGTATAAGTGATTGTCTTAGTGATTGCTTGAGTGATTAAACACCGATCAAATTTAGCGGTCCCAATATCAAGCACCTTTGCCTATAATCATGCTCAAGACAACATTAGTGGGATTCGAACACGCGCTATAGAGATCGTAAACGTTTTTGAGACGGAGTTCCGTTGGATAAAGGATAGTCTTTTTCATCTCTGACGGTATTTTTTGATATTGTATTTTCATTTCTGACGATAATGTTTCATTTTATTCATTTGTCATGTGTTCTGATTGCAAACATAGGCTTGGGAGGTCTAGACATGTGTCATCAAGTGAAGTCTACTAGACCAGTGACTGCAGAGGCGTTACTCGAACCTATTGTTCAAATCCAGATTTATCATTTCGTTTATAAATTCTCGGAAAATCACGTGGAGGTTAAAAATACATATTATTTTTTTTCATGCAATAACTTACTTGATATCGTAACAGCCAGTGAACAGTCAAGTTGACCGACACTGTGGGTTAAGATAATTGGGATTTATCAGAAATTTTTTTTTGATTTGCTTATTTTGTAGAGAATTTTTCACTGAGTTTTCTACTCGCAGGATTTGTTCAGAGTTTTGAATTTTTTCATTTAAAGTCAGTTTTAAGATGAAATATTTTCAAAATATTAGAATTCATATTTTGTCAAAAAATTTCAGATAACTTTTTTCAATGGCTTATTTAATAAAGTTGGTTTTAGAGAAATTTATTTGTTCAACCAAAACTAAAAATTCACAAGTCGTTCTTGAGAATTTGAAGATAAGAATCGGAAAATAGGCTCCATTATGGCCTTTGTTGGGAATTTGATGCACAAATTGAAACGTTCCTATATCCCTTTATAACTTATTGCTTAGATTGCGTAGCCACTACACCTTTTAACGTGTGATTTTCACGTTGTGGCTACGCAATCTAAGCAAAAAGTGAAAAAGGGATATATTTCCAATAAGGTGTAGGCTTTTGCCTAAGGCTCCGAAATAAGCTGTTTTGACCACTAAGGGAAAAATTTTGACAAAAAGGGCTCCATTTTGTGATGTGCATTTATTTATAGAAGTTGAATTGCAAATAACAAAAAAATGACGATGAATGAAAGAGGCGTAGGCTTTCAAGTGCTTTTAGGGACGCTTACTGAAAATCATTTTCTGACCGTAGGTTAAAGAATCAGATGCTCTCAATAGTACTGCCAACTTTCTAAAGACTTTTACTTCGTATTTGAGATAGGTAATAAATTATTTTTTAAGCCAGGTTTCTCAGAAACTTCACTTGAAAATGTGTTAAAAAGTCCGAAATTAAAAATAAATCGTTTCATTTTGACCCTGAGAGACGTTCCAAAAAATCAAATTTGCTCCAGCTACCCCCGTGATACTTGGTGTTAGAACTGGATATTGACCGAACGATAGGTTTCTCCCGCACTTTATTTGCCGTCTTCGAGATTCTCAGCAAGCATGTCAGGTGATTAGCAGCTATCATGAGCCAGTGATAATCAACAATTTCTAATAAAAAGCGATCGGTCAAAACGGATCAGTTTAATTGGCGGAAATCTCAAATTTAAACTCTTAATTACGGCAAATTGAGAAGCTGCAAAAAAAGGACATACTGTGATAAGTTTCGGGTCGATGAATATACTGCTAAGACTGATAATAAATTATTTGTCTGTTAAAATGACATTTCAAGCAGTTAATGCATTTTTGCTTCATTTGAAAGTTCTTAAATCTGATTGTCCTGATAATATAGGCAAACAAATTTTACAAAAATCAATTTTGGCTTGTTATGCCAAAACCAACGAAATGTTAAAATTTGAAACATTTTTTACCGATAACGATAAAACCAAAATTTTGAAAGAGTTCACAGAACATAATTCAAAAATTGATAATAATTCTCAGAAAATGTTTGACCTCGAAGAAATAAATAAAATTACCGATAATTATGTGATAAAAATAAAGGTTTGACCGCTGTACCTTCTCTGAAAAACGGTACAAACCTTGCAAGAGAAGTTGGTTTTTGCGCTGTACCAACATTAAAAACCGCCAATTTAGAAATTTTCAATGTGGGTTTTTCCGCCGTATCCAATTTAAATAACGGTAACAGTTCAATTTATAAAAAGGGGTTTTCCGCTGTGCCTATACAAAAAAACGGTACAAATTTTTCAGAAAAAGTTGGTTTCGCCGATGTAGCCAATCAAAAAAACGGTGACTTTGAAATTTTCAATGTGGGCTTTTCCGCGGTACCCAATCAAAATAACGGTAACGGTTCATTTTTTAAAAAAGGTTTGGACGCTGTTCCTTCACCAAAAAACAGTAAAAACTTTTCAGACCAAGTTGGTTATTCCGTGGTACCAAAATCAAAAAACGGTTAGTTTGAAATTGATAATTTCAGGTCTTCCGAGTTACCTCATAGAAATACCCGTGAAATGTCCATTTTTAAAAACTGTTTGGCCGCTGCATCCTCACCCAAAAACGGCCCGAATTTTGTTAATCAAGACGGTTTTGACGCGAAACCAAAAATTTTCAGTTTTTCAAGCGATAAAAATTTGAAAATTATGTTTTTGGTCCGATTTGACAATTTTATGTCTCGGACTTTTCCTAACGGTAATCAAAATCTGGGGGGACGAAGTCATAGATTTATATTGACTTTGGAATCGAGGTTTCCTCGTATCAAATATTTTGTAGAAATAAGGTTATGCTTACTCCGAAAAAGCACAAAATTTAACATTTTAGGACATCCTGCTTAGAGAAATTCAACTCGCTAAAGATTGTAACGATTACCGGTATATGCTGTTGGTCCGAAAACTCCAGAAACCAACCGATTATTAAGTCTGCATACTAGCGTAATTCACCGTTATAATTAATGCTGGCCGGCTGTTACAATGTGACGCATTCTGCGTCAACGTGTTTTCGAGCACAAATCATAACGGTAATTTGGGCGAACAAAAACACAGTTTCGTCTCTTTTTACCATTCCAATTTTATTCCTGTTTAGAAATGTAGAGAAATAAAACCATAACTTAAATCCATCGTTGTTATACTTTGCAGTACTCACGTTAATAATATTACGACCCCTTGGGTTTGTATAAAGGCCTTCGAGCCAATGATGGCTCTAAAGACACTACGGGAGTTAAGATACATTTTTTAGCCAAAAATGATATTCAGCCAATTTGCTCTACAATTAAAAAAACATATTAAACGATTTAAAAAGCATTTAATGAGGATAAGAAAAAAAAATTGCGAAAATTACCTCCAGTTACACTTAAAAGCGCAATCATCAGATGAAATTAAACCTTTATTTATATTTGAAACTAGCTTATATAAAATTTCGTCAAAAACATTTTTTGATGAACTTCAAACGTTTTAAAGACTTTTTTCTCATCACACCGAAGTCCGAATAAAATCACGTGACGAATCACGTGATCTAAAAATAAGATTTGAAATATGTTATAAATAAATCCTTATTTCTTGAAAAATAAGATCACGTGACCTTTTTGGAAAATATAATTATGTTCAAAAGTCTTAAATTAAGCGTCGTGAAATGCGATTAAATGGTGAAGCGTCACTTCTTGCCGAAAATCGAGTCTACGAGTTAATAACCGCAAAATGGGAAGTGTAAAAAACACATTTTGCATAAGTTATAAAATATTTTTATTAACTTGTGATTTTTTTATAAGTGAGTATCTTGAAAGTGGATCGTTATAAATTCGAAACAAGTTCAGCAAATGAAAAAAATATTAAATATCCTTTTAGGAACGGAACTCTATCTATAAATTTAACTCATTTTATTCATCCAAGACAAAGTCATGAAACTTTTTAGTTTTTTTGTTTTTGCATCAGTGAAATACACTGAGCAATAATACCAGGCTTCCAAAAGGGATAGGGATAGAAGGGATAAACCGAGGGGGATAGAGGGGGATAGGGATGGAAAATTCAGAGCCATAGAGGGATAGGAATGGAAAGTCCCATCCCCCTTTTATCCCGTTTTATCCCGATCCCCCTTTTTATCCCGTTTTTATCTATTTTTCCGTCCCTATCCCGTTCTATCCCTATCCCCTTTTTGCATAATCATAAATATAAACACTCTTCAAAAGTTTTACTGTATATTCAAGGGTTGAATTCAGTCCAAAACAATTTGGCGGTATTTTCGATGAATCATGACTCCCGGTTTAACTGGAACTCGAGTAAAAATATCACAATATTCTACCTTCAAATATATCCTCACATAATTCCGACTGCATGCTAAAATTTTATTCGTATTTACAAAAACGGGATAAAAAGGGATAAGGCTATCCCGGACCCGGGATAAAAGGGGATAATCAATCCCTTCATCCCTTTCCCGTTTCCATCCCGTTTTCAGGGATAAAACGGGATAGGGATAGAAAAATCAGCGGGGATGCATCCCTTTTGGAAGCCTGATAATACTGCCTGAAAATATTTTTGTGCTAACTATCTTCAAAACTGCATTTAGAAAATAATCAAAATGGTGGTCGACGATCACTAATTGTCGCTTAAGGGGGTTGTGGGTGTAGAATGTTGGAATTGCTGGGGAAAATAGCCCTCTCCTCCAGCTGGACTGGAAGGGTCGATAACGGGCAGCTAAGAATAAATGAGAAAAAAAATACTGGAGACTAAAACCTTCTCTATCAACTGCAAGTAAATTTTTTACAACGTTTCGAATATATTTTTATTCATCTTCAGGTATTAATGAAAAGCAGAACAAAATTTGAGGAAAAGTTGACACAAAAACTAATTTGGTATTATTCAAACGGGCATCCAGATAATACCAAATTAAAACTAACTATAGTTAAAACACAAAAAAACACTTTTCACTGTGCATCAATTACCAACTTCTTTCAGACATTGTCGGGTGTACTCCGCTAATTAGTTACTTAATTACTCTACACAGTCGAAATTATTTTAAATATCAAAGTTTTTTTTCCCCCATGAAAAAGGTAAAAATTGGCAAAAAGTAGAGAAAAACAGCTTTTTTTGGGAGAAATTGACCTTAAATTGCGTTTTGGTATAAAAATTTTTTCACAACCATAAAATTTTCAAAGATTCAGTGCCGAATGGCACTTATCTAGTGCACAGTCAAGTGTTAAAAATTTCATCAACAGTTTCAAAATGATAATCGCGCGACCTACCGATTAGCTGACATACGGTGATTTAAGAGATGCCAAAACATTTAATATGTGATTCTGCATGATTTTTTATGGATTGAAAAAACCTCGAATAAAAAATTTTGGACTTGATTTGGGGAAAATTTTCTTAATTTTTCTGAAAAAGTCGATAAAAATTGAAAAATAAAAATTTTTTATTATTTTTCAAACAGCGGTCAGAAAATATGTCGGAATCCATGAAAAAAGTTAAAATGGCGATTTTTTTGGTTTTTACCCACAGATTTCAGTTATTAAAACAAAAAAAATTTTGGACAAAAAATGCGGAAAATTTTCGTAATGCTTTGATTTTTTTTTCCAAATTTTTACGATTTCAAAGATGAAAACCCGAACTCAAATCTTTCTTGAAATGAATAATAATGATTTTATAAAGCTGAAACATATTTAAATCGGTTCAGCTAACTATAATAAGCATGAAAAAATATACTGACTTACTATTTTCGTAAGTTATATCGACTCCAGGATGCCGGGTTTATGCCACCCCCTTAAGTTTTAACCAATCCGAATCGGGCTAGTACATCTGATTTTCCAAATATTCAAAAAAAATTTGTTTTTGTCAAATTTCACGTATGATACGCTTTATAATTTTTTAAATAATGCTTATTTTCAGTTGCTTGCTCGTCTGCGGACAGCCTTAGAGCATGATGCGAAAAAATAAGTTTCCTGATTGGTCCAATGCCGTCAGATTGTTATGTAGCAATGTTTTCATTTAATCTCAATTTCGTTATATTTGAACCCTCATTAGAATAAATTAAAGCTTAATTTTGCGTAAGTTTGTTGCAAGCAATGTTAGCAAATTTGTTAACTAAGTACATTTAACTTGACTGAAACTCGCAATTCTCGAAATTTATTAACAAAAATAATACCAAAACATCAAACAAACATTCAACTCAAATTTTTAAGTTTCAAATCGAAGAAGTATCGTGAGGTTTTCGAGAAAAAAATGAGATCGTACGCAACTGGATCGGGATCGCCCCAAAACGCCAGCATTCAGCATTCTCCACAAATGCTGGCGTTTTGGGCGACCCGACTGGATCTGGGGTTACAAAAAACTTAAGCCCTTCCTCATTATAAAAATGGCTGAATGTTTTTTTTCGGTCGAGATTCCGAGTTGACTCTGGGATTTATTTTGAAGGTGTGGATTTCCACGGTGTTTCATTCGAGAGAACATCAGGCTTTTGATGGAATTGAAAGAATAACCAGAATTACACAACATACCATTTTTTTAACTGAAGTGCCTCTCAGTAGTGAATAGGTTGTCAACGACATTTTTTAATAAATTTTCGTTATTAACCAGCAACAACCAAAGTTTGAACGTCATTAAATAACGTTAAATTCTCACTGTAAAACCCCCTTTGAAACATCTTGAAAATGCGAGAAGCGAAGCGTCCAAAACTCTTGATTATTGTAAATAGTTATTTATTCGTTAAAATGAGTATATCATCCATGCAATTGAAATTGCATAATTTAAATGCAATTTTCAATTGTTATCAGTAACAAAATGAAAGATCTTAGACTTTAAAATTGCTTGGCGGTTATCCAAATGATTCTTAGACGTCTCTGAGTATGAGGACGTTTTTTTCATTTTTCCGAAACGTTTTTTGACTGATTTAGAGTAAGCACCATAACGATTTATCTAAATAATCAAAAATAATTGATCAGGAGCATTTTTATTTTTCGTTGTACAGTTCTCAATGTGTTAAATTCAAACGAGACTCACAATTTTTTTATCGAAATCGTAATAAGAATCCGATTAGTCGGACTAAACTCGTTGAGTTTTCCAATTTCACATATCTCCTTAACACACTCTAGTTAGTTTTGGTCCGAGTGTGTTAAAACCACCTATTCACGCGCACAGTCAGACCAAAAACTAACTAAAGTGTGTTAAGGGGATATCGGTCACTGTTTTTGTTCATTAGTTAAAACTTGAAAATCGGTATTCTTAGAAAAATAAATCGAAAAGCTGAAAATTATTTAAAAAAAAAAATAAGATAAATTCGAACTTGTGCTCAAGAACTTCCAATCGAACTTGTGCTCAAATTGATTTGATATTTGGAGTTTTCAAGTAATACGGTTTGTTTATATTGCAACTGTATAATTTTAAGATTAATTTGTGGTTTTTCAATTCAGTTGATGACAGTGAAATAAATTTTATTCGTCAAGGTAATAATTTATAACCACGTTGAATTTTTAACGAGTGAAATGGTTTCTCAAATTGATTTTACGTTTCTTTGTGGTTTAAATGTATTTCTGGATGAGCTTGTTGAAGATGTATTCAAAATGTATCAACGTTTCGTTTTATTGCATTCTCGAGAATGAGAAAACAATGAATTACAGTGGTATAGAAACTCTTTTTGGTCTAAAAGAAATTCAGCTTATCGAGATTTAGTTTAGCAAGATCACTCATTAATTACAAATTATCTTTAACTCTCAGCTGCATGTACGGTTTTGCACAACCGGATTAACTTTGACCCTTTAACATGAACGTATCATCGTCGACCAAATTACAGAAACGACGGTACTGTACCGTATAAGTTATATTCGTTAGTTATTATACGGTATAACAGTACTTATTTTCGCTTATAATGTGAAATTTTATCGAAAAAATCTGTGGCAAATTTCGTTTATAAAGGGGGGTACTGGTCGCTAGTTTTATTAGACCTTTGGGGCATTGAAAATGCTTCAAATTTATTTGTGGTGATAACAAAGTGTACTACCGACCAAATTATAATAAAATTGATTTGGAATTTTTGCGTAATTTTAGCTAATTTCGACATAAAACCTGGGAGGAGAAAGTTTTCTAATTTTGGATTAGGTCATCTTGTGTCGCTTATGTATGAAGCAGTGTATGCATACAAAAAAATGAGATAGTTTTAAAGGATAGTTCGACAAGATGACTAATCTGGATGGTATCCTAAAACCCTGTATGATTAATTTTTAATAGAGAAATTTTAATTTCAGCGACCAGAACCCCCTTAAGTATGAATTAGAAGTGGCATTCATATATACTCCAACACTTTACGTGTCACACGTGTCAAATGAACCTTAACATAGGACTACGAACGGGAGGAATAAAATCTAACGCTTAAAATCCATGAAAAATACTTTTTGAAGAAAAAATCATCTTCACTTTCTAATGGTAAGCATAATTTTATAAATGTTTGTTTTTTATTTTAATTATTTTTCCGGATACGAATTATCATTTTTTTAACCGGGAAAGTTTTCTGATCGAAGATTAGTAAAATGAAGATTACCGAAAAATTACCTAGGCGGATTTTGTTATATCTAAAAAGGGCATCACTAGGCCTTTATTTTCGCGTTTGCGTAACGCAAATTGCGTTTGTGGTTGAACTTAATTTCGAAACTCTTATTCTCCAAAAAAGTGAAATCTGGTGCACTCATTGGTCATAAGCGGGTAAAATGCGAATGCCATTGTAAAAGCCTGGTGATAACAATCTTTGATATTCTTTTATCAACCGAACTTCATCTCAAAAAAGTTTACTATATTTATAGCGCGTGTTCGAATCCCGCTAATGTTGTCTTAGTGATTCTCTTGAGTATGATTATAAGCAAGGGTGCTTGATATTTGGAGCGCTAAATTTTATCACTCAAGCAATCACTTAAACAACATCAGTGGGAGTTTCGTTTGGAAAAAGATATTGTTTTATAAATTGTAGTCAAGATTGAGGTTTTGGAAATTTTGAAGACGAAATTATTTTACATTTATCAAAAGCCTTCAATCCATATTTTATTTATCCTGGTTCCACTCTCATAATAACAATTTTATTGTATAAAATACTGATTTCGAGGAAATAAATTAAAAAGTATCAAATCTTATTTTTTTATGATTTTTTTTTCGATAATTGTAAAACTTTATTAACAAAAGATTTGAAGTTACAAAAATATTTAGAAATGCAGTCTTACAACCTAATCACCCCGCTTTTTTATTTGCCGAGGTGTTCAGTCATAAGGTAGTGTACAATAAAATATTTTATAAGTTGTGCCTTGTGAGTGGGTTTGAAATATCCTAAAACTGACAAATGTACTGTTACCGCTAATTAAGCGATTTTTAATTAATTGATTAATTAATTTTTAGCATATTTCTCGTAATTAGGTATATTTTTGGAGACCACCGTATGCCCGATACACTAATCGATAAGTGATACAAGTTTGAGTAGACTCTACCACTTACAAAGTGCACGTACCAGATACTTAATTTTCGAAAATCCAGAGAAATCATTCAGAGATTAAGAATTTATTTACTATGTATGAAAATTGATTAAGTTGAAGTGGGAAAATAAAATAAAAAATTTAAGATGCTCGCATAAATTTTTGTCAGAAAATTATGTCTCCGTTCTATTTCCATATCCTCCCTAATCGTAAAATAGGCAACTTCTATAAAAAAGGAAAATTATTAGTTTGAGCTTTTTGCAAGAACTCGGTGCACCGTGCCCCATTACAGGATAACGGTACAGTTTTGTACCGTTCCAAATACCGCTCTAAATAGCTTTTAATTAAAAAATTTATTTGGAAAATGTATCATTCACTGGTGTATATAAAGTTTTGGAAAAAAGCCAATGTTTAATTTCATGTCCGAGCCTCGAAATGCGACGACCATTCCCTTAAAGGCCGCTCTGAGTCAGAACTTCTGACACATTTTGATAATCGCAAAAAAAATTATATTTTCTGAAAATTATGTAAATTTTGAAATTTTTTGCTGTATTTTTCGCTCAATCGTAGTTTTGTGCGATACCGAAGAAATTTTTCATCCTGTAGAAGCTGTCCTTGCGTAACTTGTTCAGTAATTTTTCTTGTTTAATAGTTTAGTCGGTGTCCGCTCGTGTCTTTCATTCAAGTCTAGGCAATATATCGAGAATGATGCCTAGTTGGCCTTTTTTATCAGGCGTCATAACTTTAAGGAAGTGACCAATGAAATCGCGGGATTCTTGAATTAAGTCGACAATCGAGTGATGTGATTGAACACTGGCTTAAAGTTATGACGCCTGATAAAAAATCAAGGCATCAATTTCCATAAACCAGGGACAAAAATGACGATTGGCCAATTTGGATACGAAATACACGACCTCTCGAGGACAATGGGCAACACCGGCAATGGGCAACAGTCAGGGCAGTTGGCAACACTTTTGAGCAGATTTAATTTTGCCAGACTTATGAGGGCAATGGGCAACACCCTGAAAATTTTTGATAAAATATGCCCTAGAAATATTTCAGCTAAAAATTGTGAAATTGCGTAGGTTTTTTCGGGATATTCGGCTGGAGATATCGGCTCCCCTGTATTTTTTTCTAATCGGGATATTTTGAACGTCGTCAGAGAAGCGAAAGAAATCCGGCTCGAAAGCGTTCAATATTTCGCGTATCGACGCAAGTGGGCATACAGTACTTTTTTGAATGAAAGAACGGTTTGCGCGAAATATACTTAAGCCCTCTTTAATCAAAAATTAAAAAAAAATATTTCACCGAGACTTGCCTAATTGGTTAGCTGACCCATCCACTACGTTAAATTTAATTAATTTAACTCATGAAAATAAATATGCCTTTCGATGTGCTAAAATTTCGTTTTTTTTCGTTTTTTTTAGGAAATTTTAATTTTCGATTTTGACGTAGAAATCATATGAAATTAAATTATTTAAATTTTCGATGGTGGTCGAGCCCATTTTTTGAAGCTTCTTATTAATAAAAAAGAAATTTAAATGTAATTTAGAAACCTAAAGTAGCAAACGCGCGTCTTTAGAGTGTTTATTTTTAAGACTATTTATAAAGTAAAAATAATCGATCCGAAAAAATCAGATTTAACAAAGTAAGGTTAAAAGTGGCAACTAACGTTTGAAATACTTTTTATTCGAACATTATAAAGTGGCAAAAAGTTTCCCATGAAGACAAAAAAAATGAAAAGGTGCAAATCTGCCAAAATGCACCGAGGCCCTAAAGTAAACATATGTTTAACCTTTTTTAAATTTTGTATCTACTAGTTTTTAATTTACTAATTCATTGACAAGATATTTTCAAAATAATTATGTGCTACAAAATAAATCAGATTATTTAATTAATGCTGAAGGAATGCATGAACAGATTTTTTTCGGTTATAAGTTTCAAGATTTTTATTAAACCTGTATCTCAATTTCAAAAAATTCTAGATTTTTAATAATTTCGGAAAAAATCTAAATTTTTTCAATACAGCCGATATACAGTATAGTCATTTTATTACCTCATCATCGATAAGGTCCCTAATAATTGTATTATATCCAGTGTTACCTTGGACTTCTCCGAACTGCATGCGTTTTAATTCAGTTCACAACATTATGGTTTTTTACGTTTTGTTTGACAAAAGCTCTCAACGGCACAAATACGTATTTGACATTCTTATTAGGTAAATCTGGGCAGATGATAAGATGCAAACTTGGGATTTCTAAATCATTTCGTCATCAAAAATTTTGAATAATTTAATCTAATTTTTTAAATTTGAAGTTGATTTTTACGGCTTGATTTGTTAGGACAGTTCTAAAGCACATCCGGTGAAAACCATCATGATCAAAACAGACCGTTCGCGAACCGGAAAAGTTTAGAATGATACACTAGACTCCTGGGAAACATTCAGTCGGAATTCGAAATTTAGACGAAATTGCTGATTGAGCAATTTAAAAGAACCATAACTTATGTTCAATCAGCTTTTATAAATAATACTGTATTATTATTAATGCAGAAATATTTTTTGACTCAACTTTTTGTTATCGAACTTTTTAATAAGAGCCTCATTTTACCATACAAGCATTCGTGTAAATTCGTTATTGCAAGCACCTCATTCACAAAATAAAATTTTCTCCATTTCGATTTTTTTTAAGCTGCCTTTTAAAAAAACCAAAATAAATTAAATGAATTTGTGAGAAAAAAATTGAGCGGGATTAGGAACCGGAATATTTGATTGGAGATTTCTGAAATCTCATAAAAAACATTGATTAATTTCGGTTTAATTAAGTATAGTATTCGCTCCCTCACTTGTACACCTTTAACTCCTACGAACTCTCTAACTGATTTAAGTCTCCGTAGTTGATCAATTTGACTTTAACTGGTACAGGGCCCAATATCGCCAAAAAGACCTACACAATTTACGTTTTCTAGCTTAATTCCTGACAGTACCAATATCGTCAAAAGAGGCAGTATCGCCGGAATTGCGTGAGCGTTCAAGGTTTTTGTTACGAATAACTTTACGTGCGCCATGAATGCCGTCATATTACAAGATAAAATTTCACAAATTTACTATTTTGGATTTTAATTTGGTCGCGTTCGGTGGAGTAATTCTACGCTTTTGGATAATTTATTAATTTTGAACCTTTTCTATAATTGAGCGATTTTTTTGAAAATAATATTATAGAAAATGCAATTTTTCTACTACTCAAGTGAAAATCGAATTCAGATATTTATACTGACAAAAAATTTGGGGTCAATACTATTTACTCAATAGTATAGATATCAATTCGAAGGACTTGGCTCTTATATCATATAATAAAGTGAAACGTTTTTCTAAAGTATTTTTACATAAGATTTTGAATATTTAATCTGTAAACGGCTTTAACTGGCAATTTTCGAAAATCCGGCTGATCAAAACGGATGATAAAAACCAAGTGCTGCATTCTATGAATTTTCTTAAAATACCAAACTCAACCTGGGATATCCGAGGTCTAGAACGGTTTTCCGACGCTTCCTGAATTCTAAACTGTGATTTACTTGAACAAATACTTTATGCGTCATCCTGTACTTTCTCTTGAATAAGTTATTTTTTCTGAGAGTGCGCATGATATTTTCTGACTGCGCATAGTATTTGCGATTCCAGCAGGTATAGCCCGGAAAAAATATTTTTCTTAACCTGCGCAAAGTTTTGTATTAATACTTTTCCATCAATTAATCCGAATCATTTATTCGGCTCTGAAAATGTGACACTGGATTTATTACGCGCTTATTTTTCAGAATATTTCAGTTAAAAAATGAAATTATCCCATTATGAATTATAATTTACTGGAGTATGATAATTATTTTTAAATTTTCTGAACTCTCAAGGATTTCTGGACTGTCCAGTGTACACTGTTCTTCATTAAAATCGACCTACATGTAAAAAAATAATGAGTGGAGTGTTATAAAACTACTTGAGGATAAATGAAATACCATTTATTAAAAATTGCGGCAAATAAATTTATGGTTTTCCCGTGATCATAATATAGCGATTTTTCTTATTTTCAGTATTCAATTGTTTTAAAACAAATGCCTTGTCGGCATTTTTTTGATTTAACGTTACTAATGAGGAAAATGGGGTTAATGTTTATTAAAAAATGTTTGAAATTTGTCATTGTACTTTAAAAAGATCGATTTTTCTGAAAAAACGGAAAACAATACAACCTTAGAAAGTGGGTAATTTTAGACTAACATCGAAACATTTTTCTGATGTTTGTATTTCAAAAAGTAGTTTATCTCAAGTAGTTACTCCTGGACTTTTGAATTAAAAAGTAAATATTTTGAGTAATTGCTCTGGGTAACGTATTGGAATAATAACATGATACCAACATACCAGCAAAAATTATGGTGCATGAAAAAATATGGTAACTAAACATACCATAAATGTACGAATTAACCGTACAAATTCACCGCACAAAAATGTTGGTCAGGGTCAAAAAATAATAAACTGTCACGACACTTCAACAGTTCTAAAATTCAATTTTTAATTATCGATAGCTGTAATAGTTTTGAGGCTTGTCAGTCATTGACCTATTAAATGTCATTTCTAATACGCAATTTTGGTTAACTAAAGACATATCAACCGCATATAATTCCTAAAAATTTTTTTTTATTCAAGAACGTATCTATAATCCGTTATAAGTATTTACAGGGGGAGGCCCAATATCGCAAAAAGTTTTTTGCCAAAAAAATTCGGCAATATTGACACATTCGGCAATATGAGAACAGAAATAATTTTTTGTCACAAAAATGAAAACGTAAAAAGCGTTCGAAATGAGTCATAAGTCAAACATTTACTTCGGATTTTATAAGGAGTTTTACGATTAGTTCGAATGAAGTGAATCACCAAAACTCGCCACCAAACGCAATCAAATTAAGGTTTAAAGGTTAACTCGTAGACTCGACTAAAATAAAAATGTTCTAGACTTTAAGTAGCGTACCCAGCGTGGAATTTCGGCCAAATTTTGCGTGGGCGCTAAGCATCAATTTTTTTTGCCTAGGGTAAATCGACCCCAAAGATTTCAAAAATCTTGTTGAAAATTTCCAAAAATGATCAAAGACTGTCCTATGCTTCCTGAAATTCGAAATTTGAGAATATATAAAAAATAATCAAAATTCTTCACAAAATCGTATTTAGGGTAAATGGACCCCAAGAAATTCAACAATTTAGATAAAAATATTCTAAAATGGTCATAGGCTGTCCTCGGCTTGCCGAAATTCGTAATTTGAGAATATTTTAAAAATAAACAAAATTCCTCACAAAATCGTATTTAGGGTAAATTGACCCCAANCGTTTTTATTCACAGATTTCATAAAATTAATCAGAAAACATTTTGGACGAAAAATGCTTAAAATTTTCATAATGCTTTGAATTTTTTCGAAAATTTTACGAATTATAAAATAAAAGTTTGAACTCAAATCGTTCCTTAAATAGATAAAAAATGATTTTAATGAGCTGATACACATTTATTGTGGTTCAGCTAACGATAATAAGCACAAAAAAATAAACCAACTAATTATTTTCGTAAGTTAAATTGACGCCAGTCTGCCACATCGCTGCTACCCCCTTAATGTTTATTAAAATATGTTTGAAATTTGTCGTTTGTACTTTAAAAAGATCGATTTTTCTGAAAAAACGGAAAACAATACAACCTAAGAAAGTGGGTAATTTTAGACTAACATCGAACACATTTTTCCGATGTTTGTATTTCAAAAAGTAGTTTATCTCAAGTAGTTACTCCTGGACTTTTGAATTAAAAAGTAAGTATTTTGAGTAATTGCTCTGGGTAACGTATTGGAATAATAACATGATACCAACATACCAGCAAAAATTATGGTGCATGAAAAAATATGGTAACTAAACATACCATAAATGTACGAATTAACCGTACAAATTCACCGCACAAAAATGTTGGTCAGGGTCAAAAAATAATAAACTGTCCGACACGACACTTCAACAGTTCTAAAATTCAATTTTTAATTATCGAAAGCTGTAATAGTTTTGAGGCCAACCGGCTTGTCAGTCATTGACCTATTAAGGATGTGGGGCACGATTATACACATTTTCAAGTGAAGTTTCTGAGAAACCTGGCTTGAGAAATAATTTATTTTTTTTCAAAATACGTAGTACACTATTACAGAATCCAGTTACTTATTTAGCAGCATCTGATACCTTAACCTACCGTCAAAAATGTTTTTAGTAGGCGTCCCTAAAAGCACTAAAAAGCCTACTCCATTCAGTCATCCATCACTTTTTATGTGATATTTGCAATTAGAATGAGATATAAATACTCATCCCAAACGTAGCCTTTTTTCGAAATTTTGCCTCTAGTGGTCAAAACAGCGTATTGGGAGCCTCACGCAAAAGCCTACTCCTCCTTGAAAATATGTAGATTTTTTTTAATTTGCTTCAAATTCACCGCAAAGGCTGAACTTAAGGTCCAAACGTAGTTTGCCAATTTTCTTCTCCAAAGTCTCAGGAACGACTTGTGAATTTTTAGTTTTTATTGAAATTCTGAACTTTTTTGAAATTAAAAAAAAATTCTAAATTGAAATTTAACGTGTTTTAGCAGTATTTCGAGTTAAGTGTCTACATTTACAATTTTGAAAGGTCACAAATAAATTCTAGATCGAAATTGGTACCTTTCACTTCAAATTTCTCAAAATTTCTCAGAATTTCTTCAAAAATCTCAAACTTACTTTTTTTTTGAAAAAAATCAAAATTCAGAAAAAATCCTACGCTTTAAAAACTCAGTGGAAATTCTCTACAAAATTGGGCAATCAAAAAAGTTTTCTGAGAAATCTCAATTATCGTGCCCCACATCCTTAAATGTCATTTCTAATACGCAATTTTTGGTTAACTATAGACATATCAACCGCATATAATTCCTAAAAACTTTTTTTTATTCAAGAACGTATCTATAATCCGTTATGAGTATTAACAGGGGGATGCCCAATATCGCAAAAAGTTTTTTGCCAAAAAAATTCGGCGATATTGACACATTCGGCAATATGAGAACAGAAATAATTTTTTGTCACAAAAATGAAAACGTAAAAAGCGTTCGAAATGAGTCATAAGTCAAACATTTACTTCGGATTTTATAAGGAGTTTTACAATTAGTCCGAATGAAGTGAATCACCAAAACTCTCCACCAAACGCAATCAAATTTAGGTTTAAAGGTTAACTCTTAGACTCGACTAAAATAAAAATGTTCTAGACTTTAAGTTAAATAATAAAGAAAAAACGGAAAATGGTCACTTCTTGCTGGAAATAGAGTCTACAAGTTAAAAAAGTAAATTTGAGAAATTAGATCATGAGCATGACGTCATTCATGACCCCGACATAGTAATATGTGATATTAATCTCAAAAAAATTCGGAGATTTTGGCAAATTCGGCGATGATGGCACATTCGGCAATATTGACACAGGAATATTTTAGCTAAAAATTGTAAAATTGCGTGGGTTTTTTTCGGCGATTTTGGCAAATTCGGCAATATCGGGTCTCTCCCTGTATATAATAAGTATTCCATGGTTCTGAGTCCATGGATTAATAGTGAGTGCGGCCATGCCGACGTAAGAAATGAGACTAAGGCCGTATTTGTTATTTGCCGTCAAATTGTAAATTTGCGGATACATAAACAATATGATTAACATGGTGACCACATATTTTATATATGCTCTTTGAAAACCATATGACATGGTTTGGTGATTTTTGGTCAAACATAATTAGAAATATTTTGAAAATTTTTCTCATTTCTTGTTCAAAAATTTTCAAACAACTTTTTTGGAATCCTTAGCTGAAAATATTGAGAATGGCTACTTTCACTATATTTATATATGCTTTCCTTTTGTTTCTTCGCTCCTTTTTATACTCTGAATCATATTTTTTGCATGAAAATACGGTTTGCGGGAAATAAAGTTAAGCCCTCCAAGTCAAGAACTAAAAAAAATTAATTCACCGAGACATTCATAACGTCCACAATATAGTTTGAAATATAAATCACAAAAAAAATTGGCGATAATGGCACATTCGGCGATATCGGCACATTCAGCGATATTGGCACTCGAATTATTGAGCTAAAAATCGTGAAATTGCGTAGTTTTTTCGGCGATATCGGGCCTACCCCTGTAATTGGAAACTTTTCAAAAATATTTTTAAGATTATTATTAAATTCGAAAAAAAATTTTTTTGAAATTCGTGATAAAAATAAAACGCCTTAATTCTAATGTCTGATTTTAAAGAAAATTATCTGTCATTTTCTGAACATAATAATTTGAAATCAGTACTAATATAATCCTTTTATGAAATTTAATGATAAAAAAACGCTTTTAAAGAAGTAACTTTGAATTATTAGCTTCACGGTGCACAAAAAGTATCCGATCCGATCACATATCCGATCAGATCGGACATTTTTTGATCGGATGTGATCGGTTCGGATCTGCTCGGAAGCACAACTCAAAATTTGAAGATCGGATCGGTTCGGACCCGATTTGAAAAAAACGTGATCGGATCTGTTCGGAAAAAACCCGATCTGATCGGTTTGCTCGCACCTGCTCGGTGTTTTCCGAGCAGATATTTTAGCTCGGACGCCCATTCCTGCTCGGAACTTTGGCTTATGTTTTCAGCTCTTCACCGTCATTTTTAAAATTTTTAGAAGAACTTTCATAAATAAGGACAATATGGCACCAAAAGCTAAGGATAATATGGCAAAATCTCAGCTGTCCTCATAGAAGCAAACCACAGTAATAATTTCAGTCGACTCTGAGCTGCTCCAATTGGGCAGGTGATGCGTCATCGCTATTTTCCATCAAATGTTTTTGGAAAAATTTTACCAATTTTTCAGTTTACTACAGACCTCTAATGGAAATTCAAATTTTGCATACGCTTCAGTCTCCAATGATCACTTAAATTTACATTGTAATTATCAGCCAAAATAGGAAGTAGGACCAATTTTCAAAAATGATTTGTCTGGAAAAATACTATCCGAATCCTCAGATGTTTTCCCAAATAGCTCTCAACACAGCAATGATTCAATCGCGGCCCCTAATCCAATATCTTAATTTATTCAAAAAAGTGACAAAATTTATTGAAATTATGTTTGTCTGTTTTTTGGCGGAATAAAGTCAGAAAACGCTATTTCGATTTGATTTACAGATCTACCTTCATATTTTGGTCTGAATGAACTTGATAACTGCAATTTTCAAAAATCAAGTACGAAATATGACTTTGATAAAATTTTCCTTAATTTTTTAATAGTAACTGATATAACCTTTTTTCGCTGACTGATTTTTACATTCCTATTCGAGATACAGTGATCAAAAACATGACGCTAAGGTAAATACAAACATACAACGGTAAAAATCATACAAGGTAACAACCCATACAAACAGAGAAGTGAGACGGGCAACACCAATCAAATGCCTGCAATTGAACCACCAATGGTTTGTATTTATTTTTTTTTTATTTATTATACACTAGGCTTATTGATTACGCTACTCCGGAATAGGATATATAGTTCAACAATTTTATGAAAATCCTCTTCAAAAATTCTGTGCGGCCCTGTGCGCGATATTGGCAATGAGTTTTTCAGCTAGATATCATATATCTTAATTCGAAAAAATGAACGAACAATTAATCTCAATTTTTGAAAGATACTTTATTTCTAGTTCTATTTCGCGAGAATAAAAATCGGCAACGCATAATTCTCGAATTTGGTATATCTATCTCTCTTTACCTTCTATTTGGTCAACAAACGTGCTGACTGCAATTTCTTTAACAAAAAAGCACGTACGAATTATGACGATGAAAAATTATTTTTCTGATAGTAACCTGCATACTTTTTTCGCTTTAAAGCAACTTTTTCGCTATGATTCAGATTTAAATTGATTATTTTTTAAAAGGCCCTCCGCGCAATGATTGGCTGATGAGTTATAACGTAGGTATCAATATCTTAAAATTTCGAAAAATCATTTCCTCAGGATTTTTCAAATATTTTTTTTCTTTATATATCGCGAGAATGAATGGCGAAAGATACTTTCAATTTGGTTATCTCCTTACGCCTTATTTTCTGGTCTGCAAACAGGTAAAATTAACTGCTATTTACGAATTTTCAAAATCAGTTCGACAATTACTTGATCTAAATTATTTTCTAGTTCAGTAAATGATAACTTATTTTTGCTAAAAGCATTTTTTCGCTGATGGTTCACATATTTTATGCAACATTGACTTCAAGCTGATCACCCCTCGCGCCAGACTATTGGACACTGAGTTCTACTGTAGATTCCTGATTTTTGCAAGTAAAAACATATTTTGGTGGTTAGGGGTGTAAATTCGATCGAAATTTTTATTGACTATATAAGATGTTGCCGTTAGATTAAAAGACCGTACCCCATGCACAAAAATTTCACGCCCGAATTTTGGTCCCCGGTGGTTACGCTCACTTTTGTCGAGAGAATACCGCTATATCGATAAAGCAAAATTGGTGTGTTTCGCGCACTGCATACTTACTGCGAGCAACTAACAAATCGGTATTTGATTGATCATTCCAATATTTGCGTATTTTAGGATCACACAAATTATTATGAAACACAAACATTCTCGAATTAGTTTACGTAAGCAAAGTCGAGAACCCGCCAATGGCATTTCGCTGTCTACACTTAAAGTTAATATAAAGAAAAACGGACATGGCAATACTTGCCGGATAGGGTTCTTAAAGTTAAAAAAGTAAAATTTTGGAAATTAGATGCAATTGAGCATGAACG
>SCLH01000245.1:284713-326762 GCA_004367855.1 Oikopleura vanhoeffeni | reverse complement strand
TTTTTTATTTTCCTGGCTTGCTGGGTTAAATTAAAAAACTTTATTTCCCATAACTATTTTTTTTGCCTCTATTATACGAGTCCACCACCTTCTAACTGGACACACTTGACACCTAAACACGCGTTCCGTTACAGGAAGTGTCTCTCAGTTTAAAGATACCCTATAATTTTGTCTAAAGCTACATTGCATACTTAAATTGCTTTATTTTGTCGTCAATTTATGCCAACTTTCATTATTGCATCACTCGGTGTAATCGAACCCAGGCTCAATTTTCTTCAAAATTTTCTTGGCAATTCGAAGGATGTTTTTCGATTTTTTCTCTGACTGTTTATTTGCTGTTTCTCTGTAAAATTAAGCCAAGAATATTTGGTAGTTTTTTATCACTAATTTTATGGGATGAATTGTAGGGAATATCTATTTATTTCTTATATGGAAATATTATCAACTTTAAAGAATATGTGTTTGAGGGATGAAACGTCATCGGGAATCCCCTAAAATATTCATTTTATTTTTTGGCAAGTCAGCTTCACATTCCCTTTCAAAATTGATATAAAAATCATTAATCAAGCCAAATAGCAATACATAATACAATTAGATATTAGCAATAAATAAAGAAATCTTCTCATCACCTTTTTTGTTGCCTTAGGATATCACCTACCTCATTCCATATTTGTTACGAAGCGAGTTACCCTAAAGGGACCAAAAACAGTTAACTCACTGTAGAAAAACTGATTTTGAGTTTTTAGCTGAAGCATATTTTTCACATTTTACTGATATATGTTGACGCGTGGCTATGATTATGTTTTGTAGGATCGAGTATCATATTTCCAAGTCTGAGACAGCGACATAGCTAGAGTTTCATTGTAAATTTGACTTATACTGTATGTCATTTGTAAAAATGTTGGTTTTTCAAGAAATACAAGGTGAGGACGTTCTCTTTTTCTACTCCGTTATCTAGTTTCACAAACTTCGAAATTGAAAATGTTTACGTGTATTCACTTAATTCTTATCCTTGATCTATCTTGACAAATAAGTAATGAGATTTTTCGGTTCGCGTGATAAGCGTTCAAAGTGTGCCTTTCAGATGGCTTTTGAGGCCAGTTCTCTTTGTGTGAGAGGTTAACCCGTTGAGCATAGAGCTTATATAGCTAGCTACTTAAATATCTTACAAACGGCAAAAAAACATTGTGAATTCGTTCGTCCAACATTCGAAAGGTTTGCGGCGTTCCAGAAAAAAATGTTCAATTTTTTTTTTGCAAAATTTTTATTCAATAACGGTGGGTTGATTTTTTGAGATGGTTTTCTATCTTTTACTTCTAAAAAAACAAATGCGACCCTATTAAGTCACAAAATTGAAATAGCCAGTTTTTAGGAAATGTGTTTTGTTCATCTTGACACTTGAAAAAAAAAATTGGTTACCAGGAACGATATTTTTTTTCAGCAGTGAAAATTTCAAAATTTTCATTTAAGTATTTCCGAAAATTGTGTATTATTAAAAATTAATTTTGCATAAAAATTGACACTGAGTTCGTTGATTAGTATACGACCTAAAATAATATATAGAAGTCACTTATCTCTGTTATTGGAAATAACCATGTTTATGAAAAATTCGTATTTTTTCTTCAAAATTTTAGAACTATTTAAAATAACTTTTTGTTATCATATATATGATCAAATCGGACAACGATGACGTAGGCGAGTTCTTGTTAGCATCGATTCCGAAAGCAAATAATTTGTGACACATGGATTGTTGTACTGTATGCTTACCTTGCTCTTTTCACTAATTTCTGAACTAAAAATATGTGTGGAGTGGAGTGTTGCTGTGTCAAAATATACCTTTTAACTTCTATGCAACAAAAATTGAATCAAGATCGGGCTCCTTGGCTTTCTGTATACATTGAAGCCTATAGTATGGCTATATCCATCTGATGCTCATTCATGACCCCGACATAGTAATATGTGATATTAATCTCAAAAAAATTCGGCGATGATGGCACATTCGGCAATATTGACACAGGAAGTATTTTAGCTAAAAATTGTAAAATTGCGTGGGTTTTTTCGGCTATAAACAATATGATTTACATTTTTAACTACTGCATGGGCCCGGAATCATAGCCAACTTATTGACGAACAAAATAGCTTGCGAGAATCCCTTCAATAAAGGCTCGAAGTCACTACAGTTTTCGACGAAACAAAGTATGGTTTTAGCACTGAAAATGTCAGTCACTAAATCCTGTCCAGTATTTGTGAATGGTGTTAACATTGGGTAAGTTGACCAACTTTATTTTTTTGTCCAAATAAGTAGTTTGGTAATCAGTGTTTTAAGATGTGTCTATAAACGTGTGACAGTTTTGATGTGGCAACTCTGAAGCCCGACAGCCAAATTCATTCAAGTCTACTTTTGTCGTAAGTATTTTAATCAGCCAGATTAGTCTACATTTCATATCCTTTCACCAAGGAAACTCCATCTCAAAAAAGTCTACTATCTCTATAGCGCGAGTTCAAGTCCCACTAATGTTGTCTTAGTCATTGCTTGAGTGATAACACACCGATCAAATTAAGCGGTCCCAATATCAAGCGCCCTTGCCTATAATTATACGCAAAACAATCACTAAGACAACATTAGAAGGATTCGAACACGCGCTATAGAGAACCCCCGGGCTACAAGAAATACTCACCACCTTACATTTACAGGGGGGGCAATATCGCTGAATTTTACGAAAAAAACCTTCGCAATTCACGATTTTCAGCTAAACTACTTTCAGTGCCAATATCGTCGAATGTGCCAATATCGCCGATTTTTTCGAGATTTAAACCTCAAATTACTTTTTGAATGACGTCATTTTCAGGATTGAGTATCCGAAATCTAGTATTTTTGACTTTTATTAAATTGCCTTTGGTGAAGTATTCAATTCTACGCACTTTGGTGATGTCCTTCGTACGAATCTATTGTGAAACTCCTTATAAAATTCCAAAAATTTCGACATAAGACGTCATTTCGAACACCCACGTCTTTTTAATGTTTTTGAACATACAATTTAATTTTTGTTTCCATATCGCGGAATGTGCCAAAATCGCCGAAATGTTTTGGCAAGAACTTTTGGTGATATTAGGCTTCCCCCTGTTGAACCGTGCGATAAATTTTCAGTTCTCCGAAACCTCTATCATTTTCAAGATAGATTTTAACAATGAGAACCTGCTGAATTATCTATTTTTTTCGATAATTTTAGAACTTTATTTTCAAAATATTTTGCAATAAAAATATATGTAAGAAATTTGGAATTTTTTAATACAAGGGTTGACAAGACTCGCTTAGATCGTACTGTTTTTGCTTCAATCTGAATTTTTTTATTTCCACCTTATTGCGGTTTGTAACTTACACAGTATTTTTTCCGAAAAGTTTAAGATTATTATTTCAAATCAACAAGACTTTCGTCCGTGATTGTCCATAACCATCTAGTATTGACGGTTCAAGAATAAAGGTGCATATGACTCATAAAATATTCACGCTTGAAGTGTACGTTCAATTTCAGCGTCATGACGTTATTTTGAGCAATGGTGATTTTGTGGGAAACGTATGACTCGAGAAATTAAGTACCCAAGTATTAAAAAATTTCAAAAATTATAAATTTATGATATTGGTAATTACTTGATCGAGTGCAGCAAGGAGTGATGAACTAAATTTCATCAAAACATGTTAACAATTTGAAACCCAAAAATATTTTGTATCTCGATTTTGATCCAAAAAGTTTTTTTGCCTTAATTAATTAATTCGGGAAATAAATTTTTTTTTGTTCACACCAAATTACCACGCTCGTGAAATGTATGGATTCTGTGTTTGTTTTCATCCATTTTTGCGTAGGTTCAAGCATAATATTGGATCAAAATGAGAGTGAAAATAAAACACACGGTCGAAATTGATCATTCAGACAACTCAGACTCATACTGTGCAGCTTTTTCCTATCAAAAAATCAGCATAAATAAAATAATTTTGATAGTTCAATGTTGGTTAACGATTTTTCGATTCGTGTTATGAAAATTTTTGGCTTATTTTAGTTAATTCTCCATTGGACGAACTTAACGAACTTGCACTTAAATATTTGTTAGCTTAATTAATTTGACAGGTTGAACTTTAAAATAATCAAAGTTTTTTAAGTGAATGCTGACCAAACTCAAAGCTTGCTCCCACTTAACACTTAATTTGGTACCTTTAGTAGAGTTTCATAATAACGACTCATTGTTTTACAGAAAAACACAAAGGGGTTCTAACTTAGAACTTCTAAGTGCAAAAGCGGGTTTCGCAAAATTCTAATATATCTCTTTAACACCTTTCGCTGGATCTGAGAGATGTAGGCTGAAAAGCGGCTAGGGAGCCAATCCTGACACTCCTCAGACCCCTCCTAGCCACTCATGAGGCCGATTTACAGCCTACATCTCTCAGATCCAGCGAAAGGTGTTAAAGGGATATACTCGGTCAATTTTCCTTCAAATTGAATCGAAAAAATATGTTTTGAAAAGTATGAAGTTTTGAATAACTGCCGGTGTCGCCCGTTGAAAAAATTCTCTTTTGGTTTTTAGCAGCAAAAAAGCAGTTTGGCAGAACTTTTTCTGGAGGGTGAAAAAAAAGATAACATCGCCAGTGCCAATATCGCCGAATTTGCCAATATCGCAGAATTTGCTAATATCACCGAATTTATTTCAGATTTACATCTTAAATTTCTTTTTGAGCGTCATGAATAACGTCATTTTCAGGTTTGACTTTTCCAAATTTAGTCTTTTTAACTTTCATTTGATTGCTTTTGGTGTAGTGTTAATTTCTACGCATTTTGGTGATTTACTTTATACGAATATATTGTGACACTTCTTATAAAATTCAAAAATTCTTCGACATATTATATGTCAACTATAACATCATTTTAAACGCTTACACTTTTTACATTTTTTTGGACATACAATTTTATTTCTGTTCCCATATCGCCGAATGTGCCAATGTAGCCGAATTTGCGAATATTGCCGAAATTGCCTCCCCCCTGNGGTTGTGGGTGTAGAATGTTGGAATTGCTGGGGAAATAGGCCTCTCCTCCAGCTGGACTGGAAGGTTCGATAACGGGCAGATAAGAATAAAATACTGGAGACTAAAACCTTCTCTATCAACTGCAAGTAAATTTTTTTGATTCTGGTAAAGGGTGGCTCACCGGTGCCGTACTGAAAAACCGGTAAAAATATGTTCTTAATTCACTAAATTAGTTAATTCTACGTTAATTTTTGCTTGAAATTGAATCAAAAAAAGATGTTGGGGAAAAGTACAACGTCTTGAAAAAGATAATGCGCCGTCTGGTTTAAAAAGAATCTCCTTCGGTTTTTAGGCGGAAAAATGAAATTCAGAAAATTGAATTAAATCTGATTATGCTTGGTCAATTTTGTTTCCAATTGAATAAAACAGACTTATTATGAAACCTTTAATAATTTTCAAATAAATATTGTAGAAAATTATTTTTTTGTTGGTTAAAGCGTGAAAAACGGATTTATTGTTTATAATTTATTTCCCCATGGTAAAGTTCCGAGCATGGCAAAGAGGAGAACCAAACGCTCACGCTCTCCAAAACCTTTCTCACGCCCTCGATGAACCAATCATACATCTCATTCACGCTACCCACGTATTATTTCATCACTTTTAAAAATAAATTACTGTTATTGACGGATTCCGGAAAAATAAAAACTATTCTGTTCCACTCATGCATTATGTACACCCACAACCCCCTTAATGCATCGATAAATTTAGGATTAAAAGGCCATAAGTGGTTCGATCGTTTAAAATTGACGATTGCCATAACTTTGCCATATAATTTACGTTCAATACACATTAAACGATAGATTGAGTCAAATTTGATAAGATCTCGAAACTTATCAGTTTAATGACCAATTTCATTCATTAATTTTACGATGGAGATCACATACAGTGTTTCACCGCGTAAAGCCCCCTGACCACTTAAAACCCTCCTTTTTGGGCATATCTGATTTTCCGGCTGACATGTGATCACTTAAAGCCCCTCTTTTTGGCGAAAGCTGTAGGGAGCATAAGTGGTCAATCACTGTTTATCTATTACGGTACTTGCTGGGGCTTTTATGCGACTTTTGAAGCCAAATTTTTTTATATAATTCGGCTTTTGTAAACGACTCATCGGATTCAGTTTTGAGATAGTTCAAATTGGGCACAAATATCTAGTGAATTATAAAATGAATGTTCGAATCGGTTTTATTAACATTTGGAAACAATGGTCTGATTCGGACCATTTTTTTTGATTATTTTAGTATATGTGCTCAGTTTGAGCTAACTAAAAACTCAATCGGATAAGTCGTTTTCAAAATTCGAATTAAATAAAAATGTTGGCTGAAAAGGGGCATAAAAGCCCCAGCAAGTTCTGTGCCCACATATAATATATATTTATTTATTTGTGTTATAAAATAGAAGTCGCAAATAATATCAATCACTAAATAAGTGTCACTAATTTAAAATTCAGCGTCATGGGCCAAAAGTAGTGACCCGTAAAGCTCAAACTCAAAAAGTGAGGTCAGGACCTATGATTATATTGTGTTCATTGTTTCAACGATGTTCTTATTTACATTCGTTGGACAACAAATAGATTATAAACATATTTGAAACAAAACATTCTATCTTATTTTACTCAAAGAACAAATCTGGGTTATGATAATGAGAAAAGGTTATTTTTAGAAGTTGTTATTCCTTTATAACTAAAATATAAACTGCATAAGCATTTATTTGTTAGAAAATACGGTTTGATCTTGCCAAGTTTGCTGAACTTTCCTAAAAATTTTCTGAAGGGGATGCCTTCATAGGGGTTGCCCTATAATATCATGGCTCCAATAACACCGAAAAAACCTTTGCAATTTCACGATTATTAGGTAAATTCCTGCCAGTGCCAATATCGCTGAAAGAGCCGCTATTGCGTGAGCGTTTGACTTATTCATCACAAATTACTTTGATTATGTCATGAATGACGTCATATTTGTCGTTTTACTTCATTTGAACCTTTCGTAAAACTCCTTATAAAATTAAAATTCCTTTACAAATCATGACGTCATCTCGAACGCCCACGCATTTTTCATTTTTTAACATTTTTTTTATTTGTGTCCTCATATGGCCGAAAGTGGCAATATCGCCGAAAATGCCTGATAACACCGATTTTTTTGTAGTTGACATAGAAAAATGCCCAAACTTCTTTTCGATCTATTTGTACAGAAGTTTTTTTTATTAATTTTCGATCTGGTATGTGAGTGTTTTGGACTATTCAAAATAAACTTCTCGTCTTTATTATAAACTTGTATATTTGGTAAATACAGTATCAAATCATAGTCGTCATTCAACCAAACTATTTGTATATTAACAGGTTAACGACGTACATTTGCCGTCATACTTGAGAAATTTAACAACAGTAAGTTAAAAATGTAAGTTAAAAATATTCCATCATAAATATGTTTCTATGTAATAAAATATTCTAAAAATTAGACCAAAAACTCATTTTTGGGCGGATTACTAGTATAAATCACTTACAGTTTGGGCTTGACGGTTTTCGAAGATATACTGACGCAACCTAGTCCTCAAAAGTAGATCACTTTCAGTGGTAACAAATTAGTTCCAGTTTCAGAAGATGAGACATTTTATTCAAATAAGAACTCAAAATATTTTTCTAGAAAATCCGAAACTCTAGAAAATTGCAAATCTTCCATTTTCCCCACTTTTTTGCGTTTTCCATAACAAAGACTCTTATGTAAACTTCAATCCTAGTTTAATGTAACAATGATATTTAAAAAGGACATCCGACATTTTTGTACCATAAATCGTTCAAAAATGAACAAAACATGAATAAAACGCATTTTGGCTGAGCAAATTACCGTATTGTACAGTGCATAAAAGCCATTTTAGGGCCACGAGTTCGAATCTCAGTGCTACATATGACCGAGCACACATTTCTTTTCAATAGTGATTTTTTTGTTAAGTTTTAAAAAAAGGTTATACTGTATAACTTATACAGAAACGTTTGTCACAACCATCACGTTCAAACGATCGTGAATAACAAATTTTAACGTCATACTTAGAGGTTAAATCATACAAACTTGGCTTTTGTTATAAAGAATTGGATAACAATATTTGGAACGTACTAAAAGTTTAATTATTCGCACGTTATTTGTTTGAAAATGAGGGTTTCAGTGCAAAAAATATGAATAATTAACCGAAAAATTTATAAAAAATTTATAAAAAATAAATAAACAAACAGATCAGTATCCTTTCAGATTAAAATGAATCTTTATAGCGCGTGTTGAATCTCATTAATGGTGTCTCAGTGATCAACTTTATTGGTCCCAATTTTAACCCCATTCATTATTATGCCCGGGTCACTTTAAAAACTTATTCCCTTTTTTTCACAGGCAAATAAGTTTTAAAAGTGACCAATAATTCCAAAAATGCCAATTTGTAGACCTAGCCTTAGTCTTGCGAAAAAGTACACCACAAATTATTTTTGATCATTACACCAATAGGTACTTTTGGAGTGGAGATCCATTTTTAAATGATGAAAGCCTGATTTATCAACGAATTTACTCATGAGTTTATTGGGCTTGATGAATAAAAGTACGTCTGTTAAGTTATTTAACAGACAAGAGGGATTATAAGTTTTTGTTGTTGTCCATGGCCCCCCGACCATGCAGACTTGAAATTTAACTTTTTCTCCTTGGTGAGTGTATTTGATGTTTGTTGGCAGGACTAGTCCTGCTCTAATCGGGCTTTCTATGATGTTGGCTGGACCTAGCCACTCTATTGCTCCCGTTAACATTCATTCCTCCATTTCTTCTCTTATTTTCCTTGCGTTCAAGATCATTTTTTTTTAAATTTGATGAATGAGAGTCAAGTGAACGTCAGATGAAAGTTGATGCGTGAAAGTTAGAGAAAATATGTTGAGGTTTGGCGATTGATAAAGATTCAGCGGTTAAGAGAGACTTTTTTACGTCAGCTTTAGAATAACCATGAATTTTATCAGAATTCAGTTAAAATATTTGCATAATTAGTGTTAATGTTGCATTTATACTGTTAATAAGGGTTCTGGGTTGGGATGAAGGTTAAGGGCTGCAAGCTAAGTTTTTGGTGGGTAACTTTTTTCATATAATTTTTCCGGATCTTTTGGGTCTGAACTGACATACCGCAGTAAACCGTGTAATTGACTCAGTCTATTTATAAAAGTCATTGTTTTATCTAGACTAGGCTGTCCGTCTGAATTCAGATCTCGCGATGTATCATTTGAATTTAAAAACGAAATTGTACATTTTGTTCAAAATTTTTCAAAATCAAGAATTTTATTTTTTGAAACTTTTGAAAATCTGAAAAAATGCCGCTCTTTGGTTGGTCAAAATTCGACTTCATCCGAGTATCAAAATTAAGCCATCATTTTCTTCGCCTTGATTTACTGAGCGGATTCAATACACTGTATTGATATAAATTCTTATATCAAAAATGTCTTAAAGAATTCCGAAATAGGGCATTTAAAGTGTCAAAATTTGCAAAAATTGACCAAATAAACAGTTTTGACAAAACTGTATTGTGTTACACAATATTATATNTTGTGTATATAAATGTAATATTTTAGATTGGTGCATATTGTCATTTTTCTGATTAAAATACCAAGGTCGATTTTTGCGCGGACAGCCTTATCTAGAATGTCTTAATAGCTTAATCTGTTTGGTTACAAGAGTAAAATAAGCATCAATTATTTTAAGGGTGATTATGATTAAAATTCTAAAAATTTTTTTTTGGCATTTTTGAAGTCCAATAAAATTTTAAATAAATTTATTGAATTTTCCGTTTTTAGTACCATAATAGCTACACACCGTAGTCAATATATGGAAAGTAATATTCGCAGTTAGGTGCGTAAATATTATGGTACTTATTGTTAAGAAGATGGTGGGTGGGTTGTTTAAAAATTTTGAAGCTAGTTCAAAAATGTTTTTAAACATGACGTAACCAAAATTCAAACTGTACTTTTGGTTTCTTATTAGACTACTTATTTACGTCTGTGTGCTTATCAACTGTTCGCGAAATTTGTTTCTGAGATTCCGAGTCGAAAAGTTTTGTTTCGTTTCGGATTCAGATTCTAGAAACGTTGAATTCGCAGCTTAGAAGTGACAATTGTTCTCTCATGAGTAATTAGTAGAATAATAATGATCTTGTAATAATCATGAATTTCACACTTTATTTACTGAGAAACAAGTTTAAATAAATGTCAAATATTTTTTTTGAGATAGTCTTGATTATTTTGTAGCAATTCAGAAACTTGCATTAAGAAGGTGGTCTTAGTGCATTTGACATTTCCACAAACACCCTCCCCCTTAAAGGGTGTGAGTCGCTGATTGAATAAATATTTTGGCGCTTGAACATCAATTTGAACGGGTCAGGAATGTTTGAAGACACGTAACAATTTTGAGACAACATTTAAAAAGGGGAGAAAATTTTATCTTCATTAGTTTAAAGCCTGACAGTCAGGCCCTGACTTAGAAAGTTGGAACTTTGCATAAATAAATATAAACCAATTTATTAAGGATTTTGTTAATTTTATATCTGAATAAATCTGAGAAAATTGGAAAATAAGAAATATAAGGCGTTTTCTATAGGCGTTGAGGCAAACATCGTGAACATCATTTTTGTTGGCTTTCATATCAAATATGATCACGACAAGATCCATCGAGCTACAAAATATTTATTAGTCATAAATGAAGCCTTGTCGTACTGAGGATTGGTTATAAGCTATGTTATTGAGGAAACTGTTGGCGCAAAACATGTTTCGCGTCATAATCAACATATTCTAGTCAGTTAAACTGACTCACTTTGTTTGATAATTTGCGTAATTACGCTAACTATTTTATAACTTATCTAGAATATGTCTATTATGACGGAAATCTGTTTCGAGCCAATATTTTGTCATAAGCTATAAGTTGGCATCAATGGCAATGTGGCAATTTTTATTTTAAATGAAATTATTCGCTTTGATGCTTGGAAATCACGGTGACATACTAAATTCCTATCAGTTATCATACCAGAATACACTTCCAGGGCCTTGGTTCATATTTTACGATGAACATCCTATTTTCAAGACCGAGTGTGGAAAACTATTTACCTCCTTATCACTCACGTTCGTCCAGGAGATTAATTTAGCCATACCGTATAGCCAATAACAGACAAGCTAATTATATAGCTTCATTTTTAATTTTTTTCGTAATAAATTGCTGTTAGATGCACGTAAGTGATGAGAGGAAATATTTAATTTCCACACTCAATCTGCAAAATATGAAGTTGATTTTATAATATGGATAAATTTTCGAAAATCTGTACATTATTTTTTCCAAAAATTTTTCAGCTCAAAACCTAAAAGTGCTCCAAAAATGATTAATATAGGAGCTGGTCGATTTTTGCTGTTCCTACCTTATTGTTCAATCAATTTTTAGTGTCAATATGCGTAAAAAAATAAACCATCTTTTTTATCAACGATCTAATTATAAATTGAATTTTGTGTTTTAGGAGGTAGGTGTCGCTTTCAATCACACCTCAGAATAATTCTAGGGAATTGAAAAATCTGAGGAAACTCGTTTGTAGATTGATTCTTCGTCTAACGATTAAACATCTCAAACTAAACATTGTTACATCACACTACCAGGTGGTGAGTCTCTTTTGGCACACTAAACGGTTTTTTTTTTAAATCGATTCTCTTTTAGACTCCACATAAAAAGCGTCTCCAAATTCACCAAGAGTAACGGATAAATGAGTTAAAAAAATAATTGGTCTGATTTTTTCAAATTTCGATCTTTTATTTTTTAGAATCTCACTTTAACGCCGATCTTTACAATTTTTCGATTCAAACTCTATCTTCTTCTATACGAATGATCAGAATAAAGCTGGTTTTCGACTGAGGTAGATAACTATAATCTCGTCGATATGATCGTTCTGAATTTCTGATTATTATTTTAGAATTCTTTAAATTTGACTTAAAGTGAACCGGAAATAAAAAATTTAAAAAAAGGTCGGCCGATTTAAACCAAAGTACCACCACATTCAAGCTGAGATTTCACTGATCAAAAAATTGGCTCTCAGCTTATCAAAAGTTTCAACCAATCAGGGTCAAATTCAATAATTAGTTTTAACATTTTTGCCTAAAAATAATTGAAATTTTTAGAATTCGATTAAGACATTTCCGATAATTTCTTAATAAATGTCATGCATCGTTTTTGGTGGTTCATATTCACCAATCAAAATGTTCATATCATGATGGAATACCGGTTTTATGCGAGTTAAAGCAAAAAATATTCGAATTTTGAAAATTCTCGATTTTCTTCTAAATTGTTTTGAAAAAAAACGCCACCATTCAATTCCTTGGTTCAACTTTAGTCATAATCGATTTTAATTTATCATAAATTAATTCTATAAACGGCTCAAAAAACCGACACTCACCCCCTTAAGGGGGTTGTGGGTGTGAAATGTTAGAATTACGGGAGACTAAAACTTTCTGTGTCAACTGCAAGTAAAATTTTTCGATTTTTGTAAAGGATGGCTCACGGGTGCGGCATTGAAAAACTGGTAGAAATATGTTTTCAATTCACAAAATTTGTTAATTCTCGATCAATTTTACTTTAAATTGAATAAAACAAAAATGTTTCGGAAAAATACAACGTGTTCAAATAGTTACCGCGCCGTCCGGTTTAAAAGAAAATCTCCTTCGGTTTTTAGGCGGTAAAAAAAAATTCAGAAAAAAAAAATTCAGAAAATCCTATCAAATCAGATTATGCTGCGTCAATTTTGTTTCAAATTGAATAAAACAGAACATTTATGAAACGTATGAAATGTTGCCAAATTTTTTAGAAGCTCGTTGAAAAAGTTATTCTCTGTTTGTTTTTATAGGTAAAAATAGATTCATTTGATATAATTTCCCAGCTGAGAGTAACATTTCTGATGTATTGTCTTGTCTGATGTGTCATCTAACGTCCACGCCTACGCGGGCGCTTTACAGAATAAACCAACTAAAATATTCTATTTTCTGAATTGGTTTCTTTCAGTACCATTCCAGAATGAAACAACAATTTTCTTCAACGCTTGTTTCATTTACACCCACAACCCCCTTAATCTCGACACAATATAATATTTATAATTCCAGAAATTTACGAAAAAGTTCAATTATTGAAAATAAATCAAAATTTGAATATAACCGCGGAATAAACGGATATTAAATTTAGTTTTAGATATCACTAAAAAATATTTGTATTTTGTAGTAATTTTCCTTGATAATGCACCAAAATATTGCATTTGGAGTCAATAAATTGCAGGGCAGATCGGCAAATCTCATTCCCCATCACTTTAAATTTACTTATAACGGGATCGTTCACATTTGAGAATGTTTCGTGAATCCAGATTTGAAAATTTTGAGTTCTTTTGTTCTTAAATTTTTCTTCAGAATTCCAGGTTTCAGACTTCAAATTTATCATTATGAATAATTAACAACATTAGCTGCTGTATTTTTATCAGAGTGAATGAAACATTACTATAATGAGATGCTATAATATGATCCAGGGACTTTTTGGAAAAAACAAATCCGGAACACTTGAAATGTTAAACAAAGCTAGCCCGTTGGAAGTCAGGAAAACTTTAACGGAGTTGTATTAGGATGGGTGAACCTGAGAAATGAAGATTTTGAAGGTCTCTAAATGACCCAAACGACCTATAAGATCGATAGATAATTGAATTTGGGGAAAAAAAACCTTCTAACAATTTTCCCCAAAAATGGCTCAAAATGACCAAAAATCGTGATTTTCGGTAAATTATTTTGTAAATCGATAATTATTTCAAATTTTTTAACCATATCCGGGCTAGTATTGAGAGGCGTTTTAGCCCGAACACTGACATAGCTAATGAAAAAAAATTAAGTTCCGTTTGCATGCACAAAAAAAGGAATCTTGATTTTTCTAGGTTGAGCTGGACTGATTTTCACAATATTATTATTAGTATAGGCCCGAGCAAAAAATGAGCACCCGGTAAGGTCCTAAGAATTTGAAATTTTTGGATCTACGGTTGTTTTTAATGCTTGAAATTTTGGTCGAAATTTTGATGACGCTGTTGAAGGTGATCAAAAATCGTTTTTTTAGTTTTTTCAACGAAAAGCAAAATGTTCATCTTATTTTGCAATGCTTACTCATTTTTTTTGAGTAGGACATAAAATTCTGCTCCAGATTGACATCTCAAATTTTTATAAAGGACTAAGATCACGTGATTTAGCACCCGAAATGGAGGTGCCCGAAAACTCGAATAATTTCAAATCAATGATTTTGGGTGCCTCAAAGATGCGCAAGCATCGATTTTGTGGTAACTATATTAGCAACTATAAGTCTCTGATGACCAGAAGGTGCCAGACGCGATTTTATGATTTGGTGGTGTAAACAACACCACGGTATTGAGCATTTATAGAAAATGTCATTATTTGAAATAAATAAAGATTGTCATTAAATGGGAAATTTTCTGAACATTTATTTTTCTTTATTTTCCAAAAAATTTTTTCGAAATTTTTGCTGGCTGCTGATTGGTTTAAAAATAAAATTGCTCTTAAGTCACTTTTTACCCCGGAAATTAAACCGCAGGGTTAAATTAGACTGAAAAACATACTTTGAAAATTTGACACAGAATTGCTATCTTGGATTTTTCTCAATGTTGCGCTATATAAGAAATGCTTCATTGTTCACCCTGGGTTCACCTATTCTAAGTTGTATACGCTGAAAACGCTTTTCCAGGGGCTTATAACTTTCAATTCCTTCATAACTATCTTAAAAATTTTTTTAGAATAGTAGTTCGTAATCTCTTGGAAAAAGTTTCGGCTATATTACAATTCCCAAGAGATACAAACAAACTTTGTTGTTAACGACCATATTTATAACCACATTTGAATTCACTTTAAATAATTGGGTCTGAAAATAGACTGATATCCTTGGTTCTGATTGATTTGAATTTCAACCACCAGAATTCAGCTACAATTTCAAAATTTTTGAAAAAAACCTTATTCGTGATTGGCATAAAATTTCATGTAAAATGTATAATCTCAGTTTTTGGTGCACTGAAACTTGCACAACCCCAGCCTCAAATTCACAAAATTTGTTTGAGAAATAATTTATTGAACTCCTGGAGAACGAAATGAAATTAATTTTAGATAAACTTTTTGATCGATTGAGATAGCTATAGAAACCATATCCTGTTCCATACGTTCGAATCAAAAACGATTTCGTATTGTACAAAACGTATTGTACAATACGAAATAATTTTTAATTTAGGAGGGTATATCTGTCTGATTAAATGAAGGCCTTAGAGGCATTAAAAATGCTCCAAATTGAAACGGGGTTATAATTAAGTGTACTAAGAACCCAATCATCAAATCAAAACTTCGCATTTTTCGATTTTTTTCTAAGTAGTTTTCAAACGATGAAGTTAAAAAATAACGTTTGCTCGACTTTGACCACTAAAACTGCAAAATATCGCCTTAACGTAAGCCAACTTTCTCATCAGTGTTTCACTGGCTTTTTTTTGAGCTTACTTTCAAAAAAATCGAAGCACTTTTTTTTTGGAAATTTTTTGGAAAATGACCAAAAAAATCAATTTTCGAGTTTTAGCTGGAAATTGCAAAAAATCTTTTGATCGTTTCTTACATATGTTCCGAGGAGTACTTGATAAAAATTTGAGCCACTTTGCAAATATATCCTGGGAGGAGATAGATTTTGAAGTCTGAAATTGTGAAAAATCGTCGGTTATTTGGCGTTCTAGAATTGTTCAGTCACCGGATCAAAAATAGCTTGTATGAAAAGATTGACATAGTACCGTTACGTTATCTGTGAAAATTTGAGCTTAATTTGATATACCGTCTAATAGGAGATAGATTTTTCAGTTTGGAAAGTGTCACCTTGTTACGATACTGTACCTATTGGTGTAATGGTCAAAAATAATTTGTGATGTATTTTTTTGCAAGATTAAGGATCGATCTACAAATAAGCATTTTCGGTTTTTCTCATGAATTGTTAGTTTTCAGAATATTATATCATATTCTGAATATATCACCGTGAATATGTCAAATCTGCCAGATATACCCCCTAGGGGTAGCAGCGATGTGGCAGACTGGCTCAATTTAACTTACGAAATAATCAGTTGGTTTATTTTTTTGTGCTTATTATCGTTAGCTGAACCACAATAAATGTGTATCAGCTCATTAAAATCATTTTTATCTATTAAGGAACGATTTGAGTTCAAACTTTTATTTTATAATTCGTAAAATTTTCGAAAAAATTCAAAAGCATTATCAAAATTTTAGCATTTTTTGGCCAAATTTTTTCTGATAATTTTATGAATTTGTAATAAAAACAAAAAAAATACACTTTAACTTTTTCATGCATGTTACATATTTTCTGACTGTGTTGAAAATCATGAATGTTTTTTTGTCATTTTGTTGTCGACCTTTAGAAATATTATGAAAATTTCCGCAAATCAAGTCCAAAAATTTTAATTAGTGTTTTTTGAAATCTCTGTTAAAAAATCAGGCGAATCACTTGTGAAATTTCTGGTATCTATTTGGTTCCGTTTTCAACCGATGCAAGGGTCAAGTGAAACGTTTCTGAACTCTGATGAAATTTACAACACTATGAAGGAACCGGTTTGTGCCATTTGCCACGCAATTTATAAAAATTTTATATTTCCTACAAATCTCATTAAATTGTCGGTGTTATAGGCGACTTTATTTTGAAAGTCAGGACATTTTTCAAATTAATCGCAATTGAGGTCATTTTTTTTCCAAAAAGCTGTTTTTTATCATTTTTCATGGAAAAAAACTTCCATATTGAGAAATTCTTCAATGTCGATAATTATTCTCCCACTAATTAGTGCATAACACCCGACAATGTCTGAAGTTTATAAATATTGCTTTCAAAAAAATCGGGTTCTCACATCGGTCAAGTTGGAAATGGAGTCATAATTAAAAGTGGTTTTTGATGTTTTACAGATACTTAAGTATGTAAAATTAAAATGGTATGACACTTTTCCTTTTAGATAAAAAATAATATAAAAATTTTTTCACATTTTTTTTCTTTCAAAATCGACTCCGAAAAAATGTACCAATCTGCCACATCGCTGCTACCCCCTTAAAACGTGTTAAAAACAGGATATTTAACCGACCACAAAAATTGCTAGAAAAATAACAACAGGAATAACAGACCGATGTGTAATTTTAAACAAGATTAAAAGTGATTATCGCTTAGGAAGGGTCAAAATATTCATTATCATTTGATTACAAATAGTGAAAGGTAAATTTATTTTATTGGATTAAGAAGTTCAGTCGGTTGCCGGACAGACTCCGAATTGTACCAGATTAAAAAATGGAATTTTGCTTTGGATGGGTGAAATTATTTAATTAACATTATTTGATTACAAATTATAAAAGTTTAATTTCGACGTTTCGGATATTATATTACATTTGATTTCAAGTTCAGTTCAGTTTTTTGGCGGAGAGACATCAAATTTTCACGTGATTAAAATTGCCAAATGTTGCTAAGAATGACTGACAGTCATTGACTGTAAGTATCCATTTATCATCATTTGATTTCGAAGTATAAAAAGTAAATTTAGACGTTTCGGATATTCTATTTCATTTAATTACAAAGGTAAGTTTTTTTGGCGGACAGACCTCAAATTTTCACAAGTGAAGAAAAACCGATATTGCTTGGAATGACTTTAACCCGTGTGTTCAGCATTTCGGAACGACCCTGTACTCAGACAAGTGTCAATTGGCACTTACCAACTTTAAAAAATCATATTTGCGTAAGATTAAATTACTTGATTGAGCTTCAAAATTATTCCACTATAAGTAGCACTCGCCAGCATTAATATCGACTTATAGAAATAATGTGTGGATGGATCATTAGTTTCTTAGAAACACAATTTGATTTTGAGAAAACGGCGTTAAATATTCAATAAGAACATCCCTTAAGGGGGTTCTATAGGGGGTGGCATCGACTCGGCAGACTGGAGTGAATTTAACTTACGAAATTAATTATTTGTTTTACTTTTTTGTGCTTATTATCGTTAGCTGAACAAGGATAAATGTGCATCTACTTATAAAAATAATTTTTGTCTATTTTAGGAAAGATTTGAGTCCGAACTTTAATTTTTGAATTCGTAAAAATTTTCAAATAAAATCAAAGCATTATGAAAATGTGTAACACTTGGCTGTAGACTCCATAAGTGCCATTTGGCACTAATTTTTTTAAAATTTTATGCTTACAAAAAAATCCTAATAAAATTGCGGGTGTGATAGTCGCCAATGGCGACTCGCCATGGCGGGTGTAATAGGCGCGCCATTTCTTTAGATACATGTAGTAATTTTCAATATCAAAACGCGATTGAAGGTCAATTTTTATCTCAAAAAAGTTGTTTTTCTCTACTTTTTGCCATTTTTCATGGAAAAAAAACTTTCATATCAAGGAAATTTTTAATACGCTAAATAGGAACCAGACTTTTTAGCGAATTACACCCGACTATGTCTGAAGTTTATTAATATCGTCTTCGAAAAGAAATTATATGGGCGGGTTAAGTTGGAAATGGATGTACAGTGAAAAGTGTTATTTTATATTTCACCAGCTAATTAGTTATGTTAAGAAATTTGAAATATAAACGTTTGCAAGAATGACCACTTCAATTGATGAAAAAAAATTTCTATTTTTTGTTCTTTCATATTTCTCCTATTCACACTCTTGTGAATATCCCGGCCCTTCGTAGAAAACGTAGTGTGTTTTCAAGTAGTAGGGCCGGGATATTCACAAAAGTGTGACCAGGGGATATCGCTCTGAAAAAATGTACCAATCTGCCAGATCGATGCCACCTCCTTAATAATGTGCACGATGAGTCATCGTCGATGACCACTGCTCTACTTGAGCTGGAAATATGAAAATTATTAAAAATCTATTTAGGACAGTTTAATTTTTCTTTCGCTTATTTCCAATTCGAATTTAGCAGTCAGAATTATTGCCTCTTACCTTTCGTTTGAAAAATAGCGTCCAGTATTAAGGGGGTGCCATAAGTCCTGCAGATTGGTACATTTTTTCAGAGCGAAAAATGAAAGAAAAAAAATGTGAAAATTTATTTTTTTATTTTTTTATTTCAATAAAAGTGCCATTCTTGAAACGTTTATATTTTAAATTTTTTAATATCTTCATATTCTGGGAATATTAAAAAACACTTTTCACTGTACATCCATTTCCAATAACTCGACTACAGATTTTTTTAAAGACGATATTAATAAACTTTAGACATTGTCGGGTGTATGCGCTAAAAAGTCTTGTTTTTTGTTGCTTATTAAAATTCTTGATATGAAAGTTTTTTCCATGAAAAATGGTAAAAATGCAAAAGTAGAGAAAAAACTTTTTTGACATAAAAATTGACTTCAATGCGTTTTGATATAAAAATGTTCTCATCTAAAGAAAGCGCCTATAAACCCAACAATTTTATTTGGAATTTGTAAGGCATAAAATTTCAAAATATCAGTGCAAATGCACTATCGAGTGTACAGCCAAGTGTTAAAAATTTCATCAGATAGTTGAAATGAAAATCCGGACCAACTTCATTAGTTGACAATACGGAATATTAATAGATACCAGAAAATTTATATATGTGATTCTGCCTGATTTTTATGAGAGTTTCAAAAAAATACTAGTAAAATTTTGGACTTGATTTGCGAGAAATTTTCATAATTTTTCTAAAGAAGTCGACAAAAAATGACAAATAAACCACATATATGATTTTTCAAACAGCAGTCAGAAATATGTAGAGATGCCATGAAAAAAGTTAAAGTGGCTATGTTTTTGGTTTTTGACCCACATATTGAATAACAAACAAAAGAAAAAAAATTGTGGACAACAAATGCAGGAAATATTTCTAATATTTGAATTGTTGTAAATTTTTGACAGGATTTTAAAAAATGAAAAACGACACTCAAATCTGTTCCTAAAGAATAGAAAATAAGTTTTATCAAGCTGAAAACATATTATATATCGGGATTCAGCTACTAAAAGCATAAACAAAATAACCTGACTTATTATTTTCGTAAGTTATAACGACTCCAGTCTGCCTGGTTTATGCCACCCCTTCTTAAATAACATAATTGTTGTCTCGATTACATATTTATCCGATAAACTGTTCTAAATTACCCCTATTTAAAACTTACTGGGTTTTGGCATAAATCTGTTTAAAGATTTATTTAGAAAAAACGTCTAATACAATGCCAACCATAGAATTACGTAACGTATTATACGTTAATTAAGGGCGTTGGTATGCAATAATTATAATGAAATGAGCACTTAATCAGGGTCATTACGTGACATTATTTTCAAGTTAACTTAGGTATACCTTAGCCAGGTAATCAAAACAATAATTAGAAAGAACGCTAATAAAAGTTCACGGTTTAAACGCAAAAATATTTCAGAAAAATACGAGTGAGAAAAAATTAAACAGAAAAAATCGATTCTTTATCTTTCGTGATAAAACTGGCCAAATTATTTAAAACCTTTTCAAACCAGAACAATACCATCTTGTGATAATAAAACGCTATTAACGCCCAGGGTTCTTTATCGGATCTTGATAAATTAACACCAGATAAATTTAAACTCAAAATTAATAAATCTCGGAATTCTACATTTTTTTATAAAAGTGGCTTTTATAATTTTAAAAGTTAGCAAAAACCATCGATTTCACTGATATCGCGTTCCTCAGATCACTTAGTTCAGACTTTCCCAGATCTACAAACTTGAACATCCTTAATTTTTACCAATTTTTTTTCAAACTCGACTCCCCTTTTCGGAAAATTATTGTCTGTACGAATTTTTCTCAATTTTGCCTCTAAGACGTCAAAAAACGCATTTTAAGTTTTAGACAAAATTTTGTGAAGTAGGAGAAAGTAACCTGAAATTGATTGCTCTAACAAAAAAAATGCCTACATTATTCAGAGCAAATTCTGGCGGTTATTTGAGCTTTCTTTTAACTATTATACTGTGTTTATAAGGAACGTCTTCTAAAATCGTTGATGTTATTTTTGTTTTGCATTTCAAAGAAAACTTCAGAATAACTGTGAATATAAAGACATATTTTATTTCAACCTTGAAAAAATGCTGAGAAAATTATTACGACATGCCAAATGTTGTCTTAATATTTATAACAAAATCAGAATAATGAGCTTAGACCAAAATATAGGGTTTTTATGATAATCTAAATAAATTAATCGTCGATGTCATCGAAAGGATTACAACGGATGATTGTCAATGTTAACTTTTTCGCAATCTCCGATTTCCGACATTTAGTAAATTGGCACGTTTAACATTAACGCCAGCTTCTAATTGCTGAAGTTTTTATTGTTCTCAATGAGTAATGTTAAAATCGTCATAAACAAACAGTTTATCTAAAACACATTCGGTAGTCTAAGAATATCATTTGATAAAAACGGTCAAAAATTACCGGATGGCAAATGCAATCCTTAAAATTTTTTTAGTATTTTCATAGACATTTTTCATTAGAATCTCATCGCGCTGCAATTCGAAGCACCCGGTATCAAAGAAGGACGCAAGTTGCGCATTTAAAAAGCTTCACGGTGATAGATTTCATGTAAACAGAAACATTTTGTCACATAAATTAAACACACAGAATATTGTTTCCGGGTAAATTTGACTTAATAATCAATTGTGGCGTTTCAAAAGGGGGGTTTTCAACGCCAAAAAAAAGAACGTTTTTTTATATCCTTATTATCGTCTCGTCAGATTCACTTTCACCGATAGTGCAGTTTTTTTTTATTATCAATTAATTTCTGAATATATTCATGTTTTAAAAACACTGGTGAAACTAATCTAATTATGATGAACTAAAAAATATTGGGGATGATTCGTGAAAAAAAAGAGCACTGCCATATTTGTTGTCTAGTTTTAAAAGTGCAAACGTTTTGAGTATTCGCATATTTACAGTATTTAGAATCCCATTTTATTCAAGTAAATCAAGATTAGAAATTACTCAAGACATATCTGGAAAGTGCTTGAGCCAAATTTATGACTAAACTATAATCAACTAAACTAAAATAAATATTTGTTATGGCAATTTGTACTGGCCTCATATCCCTTTATCACCTTTTGATTAATCTAAGAGATGTGGGCTGAAAAGAAGAGAAAGCGGCCTCATGAGTGGCTAGAAAAGGTCTTAGGAGTGTAAGGATTGGCTTCCTCAACCCTCATCTTTTAGATTATTCAAAAGGTGATAAAGGGATATACGCAAATAAATTTTCAATGTCTCACGTTAATGGTGAATAATTTGACAACCGTCATTTTTCCAAAAANAGAGATTTACACACCCTTCAACATACATAGAAGGTAAGCGAGAAGCATGCATGACCAAATTTTTTTACTGCATATGGCGGAGCGGGATTTACCTGGACCAACTGAAAATTTTTAAAGTACTGGTTGCACGTGGGTTACGATATGACGTCGCCTTAAATGTTTTTCCGCACCACACTACGCACACCTGTGATTGCTAAACATAATTGTGCAATAGCTGTGGAGGCCGCAAAATTGGCTGGTAGCAAAAGCTCGATAGGCGGGTGGTTGTATATCGAGCAATGTCTGGCTAAAAAAAAGTGAAAAATCCTATCTTATTTTGTATCCTATCGTCTAAATTTAATTTAGTAGACACTGATCGGGAGAGCCTCCACAGTTCACAGCGGACCCCCGCTAATTCCAGCTGCGAGAGGTAAGAGATGCAGTCATGTATAGAGACCCCCTAAAAAATTTTTCTGGACAAAGTCACAAGAAGGATAGAAACCTGAGTCCGGTCGTTAATTGGTCAATTTATGTTCTCTGTAAGTTGTTTATTTGTAAGCGATATGTATTTGGGTTGATTTTTATTAGTTTGTTTAAAACAATAAATCAGTGCCATCACTTTAAAATTATCCACTTCACACCGACAAAACGAGAGACTTCGCGCTCACACCCAAAAGCCTATCTAAAGGCACAACTTTGAGCGCTGATCACGGGAAGCTGGATACCAAGGATATCAATTCACTTATTTTTGACTGATTGAGATCGAGGACAATTAAGTGTATAACTATAACATTCTAAATTCGAAGTCCGGACTTGCAATAAATGCGAAAGAAATTAGAGTTTCACGTCACCTTGGTAGTTCTTGGAAAACCAGTACATTTTTACAATAACATTTTAACCTACAAATTTACAAGTGAAACTCTAGCTATTCATAGCTGGTCGCAGATTTGAAATAGATACCCCAATCGCTTACGAAACAATAGTCCATATCATCGCGTCAAATAGTACAGCAACTGTGTAAAATATTGCTAATCACCTGATAGCTCAAAATCAGTAAAACCTTATGTTCTACATTTGATCGATTTGTCTTGTCGGCTTTATTTGGGTTGAATTGCCGTTCAATCTTTCGGAAATATTTTTTGAATAATTTTTTCACATTAATTTGGTTTTCTAAAAATCCACTTGTAAAAAAAATTATTCTTTTATAGAGACTCAGCGAAAAAAAAACTTACAACAAAAGAATCCTCAATAGATTTTTTACAAACTTGCTACATCAGAATTTCGATATTATGCTTACGGCGTTTAGTCGGACTTTTTCGAACCAGCTTGGATTCTTAATACGAAAACCGTAGATAAGTCAATGAAGGGGTGGTGAAGAATTTGATTTCATCTAGTCAAATTCCAAAATCTCAATATTGTGATCGAAAATGCCATTTTAAATTTTTAAAATTTTGAATCCGCCACGCAATTTCGGAAAAATTGAAAAAAATTATAAAAAAACTTTTTTCGGCAATTCCTCTAAACCTCATACCATATTTTTGTCTTGATCTCTAGTGAAACATCAACATATTATCGAAAAACTAAAAATGTGGCAAAAATAAAATTTTCAGATGGTAGTCATAATGCACAACCATTGAGCGTAGCCACATCTTGAACACACGGCTGTGGACAGCGTTTGCGCAGATGAAACGAGAGCGCCAAGTCTTCCAACAAAAATAAGATTTAAGGGGGTAACTCGACATCTCGAGACTCATAATGAATTACTGTGAATTAGATCTTGAACAATGGCAATAAAAAAATTTAAATTCGAAAAAAATCACCAATATTTTCTTAGACGAGAAATTTGAGGTAACCGACGGAGGCTGTTTCTCGAGACTCGAAGTGATAGAAAGGCCAATTTTAGCTGCATTCTTAGTATTTTGTTAACGGTTTGCTTATAAAAACCTAAAAAAAAGATGAATTTCGATAAAAAAAATAACAAAATTTTTTTTCCCCGAAAAATTCATGCATAATAAATGTAATTTTTCTAAGTATTTTTCAGGTAATAACTTTTTCTCGTGATCTAGACATTGGATCTGACTATTTTACAAATAATTTCATTGTTGCCAACTTACTGACAAATGGTATCAAAAATTCACTGATTTTACTCAACAAAAAAGTTTTGGCCAAATAACACGATTTAAAAAAAAAAATGGATTTTTCCCCATTGTATCGCCATTCTATTTATGCATGAAAATTTCGATTTGATTTTTTGAGTGATATGTGCTCTCTACAAAAGCCCTACTTCTAGGAGTAGAATTTCACCACATTTAAGATATTTTCTGAACGATATTACGTTTTTCTTAAAAAACCTGACATTTTTGGCTTTTGTATTGACCCTCACTATTTTGCCAACAATTTTTTTAGATTTTTTTCACGTCCGGAAAAAGTTGCGTATCTAAGAAGGCGTAACGTTGAGTATAATTTACAGCACTGCGAATAAAATGTTTCTAAATTTTTTGGCCAAAGAATGTGATTTGATCAACAAATCAAGCTTTTTGTGTTATTCTTAGTGGTCATGATCTCCTAGAATACTGAATGAAATTTTTTCTTTCTTTTGTTGAAATCCCACAACTTTTAAAAAACACTTTTATGGGCCCTTAGTTTTTTATTTAAAGAAGTCGATTTTTTGGACCAATCAAAAACTGAATTTTCGAAAATTTCAAAAATTTTGAACCGGTGAAAATTTTTCGTTTTAAATCTCTGACAAAATGTACTTTCCCGATTGTCATTAACTATCATAGGTTTAAAAATGAACCGAAAAACCGATAACAGCCTATATTATGTATCGTTTCACACAATAAATGTTTTGTAAGAAATTCTGGCAAAATCTCAAAAAAGTAAGATATTATTTTTTTCGACGGCTACATCGTATGAAATTTTTACACATTTTGTGGAAATAAAGTTGCAATTCTATGGAGGCATTTGATTTGTAAGGTTCTTGACGATTGTTATTTCTGCGCCGTTTTTGACCCCGAAAATTGTTTGCTTCAGATAGTTCAAAGCGGTGTGAGGGGGGTTAAGCATTATTAAGAAATTTTTGTGAATTAACCTTTTTGGGACTCCAAAAATATCTGCAGCGCTAAAGTGCCACTGATACAGCTTAAAATCTGATAATTCAAGACCGATGTGGGCACTGTCGATTGGGTCGAAAATAAAAAAAATGTTCTAAACTGATAAAATACAAACAGCTTGGTATGAAAGTCACTAATTTAACGTTCCTCTAAAATTGCAGCGTGAGTCATGAAATACATTCAAATGAGTGAGTCACCAAATGCGTTAATGGATACGTCAACGTAAGTGGAAGAAATATCAAAAGAATTGCAGAATTATCATTTTTCAAATAAACATTCTTAAATTCTTATGCACTTAACAGGTATGCTCAGAAATTCTTAACAACGACTTCTAGATGGTGGTAGTTTTCTACCACCAAACTTTGAAAAAGCATATTTTGTCATCCTGCACTAGTTATGTTAGATCATAGTAGACTCATTTCTTGCTCAAACAAATTTGTGCAGATAAAAATTATAATAAAGTTTTCATACTAACAAAAATGTTTTTTTCTTATTCGATAACTTTCAAAACGTAATAATTGTCGTCACCCATAATTTAAGAAAAACGGTGATGATCTACTTGTCATATCAATTAATAGAAAATACGCTGAAAATTTGGATTTAAAAAACTTTATCGCAATACTCTGCGACTGACGCAATTTTTTTTGTATTTTCTCAACATTCGAATTTCGGATAGAGATTTTATAAAAGACTATGAGTCATCATAGCGCATTTTAATTGAATTGCAATCGATTCACAGACTCATTCACGTCGGAATCGTAATTTATTTTGTTTATTTTTGAAACAAAGAAACTGCAATGCGTGCTAGCAAATATCAACAATGGACAAACCCCTTAAGCATTGAATTTGAAGTTTAATCGGGGATGTGTGTTTAATCGGATGAATTATATTTTGGAAAAATGACGGTTGTCAAATTATTCACCATTAACGTGAGACATTTGAAAATTTATTTGCGTATATCCCTTTATTCACTTTTGATTAATCTAAAAGATGAGGGTTGAGGAAGCCAATCCTACACTCCTATAGACCTTTTCTAGCCACTCATGAGGCCGCTTTCCTTCTTTTCAGCCCACAATCCTCGATCAAATGTAGAACATAAGGTGGTACTGATTTTGAGCTATCAGGTGATTAGCAATATTTTACACATTTGCTGTACATATTTTGACGCGATTCGATATGACTATTGTTTTGTAAGCGATTGGGATATCATATTTCAAATCTGGGACCAGCTATGAATAGCTAGAGTTTCACTTGTAAATTTGTAGTTAAAATGTTATCGTAAAAAATGTATGGTTTTCCAAGAAATACAAGGTGAGTGAAACTCTAATTTCTTTCGCATTTATCAAGTTCACGGACTTCGAAATTTAAAAATGTTATGAGTTATACACTTAATTATATCCTCGATCTCAATCAGTCAAAAATAAGTGAATTGATATCCTTGGTATCCAGCTTTCCCGTGATAACCGCTCAAAGTTGTGCCTTCAGATAGGCTTTTGGGTGTGAGGCGAAGTTCTCGTTTCTGGGTGTGAGTGTATAATTTTAAATTGATGGCACTGGATTTATTGTTTTAACAAACTAATAAAATCAACCAAATACCATAGGATAGGATAGGATAACAAAATAAGATAGGATTTTTCATACTTTTTTTTAGCCAGACATTGCTCCGATATAAATCCACCTGCCTATCGAGCTTTTGCTACCAGCCAATTTTGCGGCCTCCACAGCTATAGCACAATTATGATCAGCCAATCACAGGCGTGCGCCAAAGAGGGCGGTGCGGAAAAACATTAAGGCGACGTCATATCGTAACACCACGAGCAACGCAGTAACTTTAAAAATTTTCAGTTGGTCCAGGTAACAGATAGTCTGTATGAGACAGGACAAATAAATTTTGCTTACTAATCGTATGTTTCTATCCTATGTTTAAGGGTGTGTAAAGGTATACGAGGCAACCGTAGTTGCCAGCAGAAATTGCGTAAAAAGACGGTATTTCACGTCCTCATCGCGGGGTATTGGGTATAGTTTTCAATTAGCAATAATCGCAACTCGGATAAACCTCATTGTTTACGATACTGCCACTGCGCAAAGCTGATTTACTGTGATCGCCCAGAAAATTCTTTTATTACTTTTCGCGCGAAAATTTATGGTGCCTGTTTTTAAGCGAATCAAAATTATTTGTAGGGGTTCGGAGTCGATTCCTGATTTAATCGATCAATACTGTCTTAAATAATAATTCAAATTAAATTATTGAACAGTTTTTTCAAGCCAATGCTAATTTCCTGTTCTTGTCGTCGAAATCTTTAATTTTGAAAATCTTAATCATTAAATGAAAATTCTGCAATTCACTTTCAAGAAGTTTCAGTCACGTGTTCAAATGCCAATTTTCGATTGATCCCATAATAAATGAATCATATACCCTATTACGAGGAAGGTAGATCAAAAATGCCTAGGTAAAAATACAAACCAATTACAAGGTAAAAATTACAAAGTAAAAATACAAACCAAATACAAACGAGAGTGAGACGGGCCAACCAACCAATCAAATCCCTGAATTGAACACACAATTGGTTTGTATTTTTACCTAGGCAATTTTGATCTACCTTCCTCGTAATAGGATACACTCGCCGAAGACATTGCACTAAATCATTTTCGATCGGGCTCTCGGTAATATCATTTTGCAGTTTCGTCCAAATTATGGTGCTTTGTTTGTGCAGTTTATATTTAAAAAATATACAGTAGATAAAAATGTTTTTCGGTATTATTATACACGTATATAAACGTATATAAAAAATATAGATAAAAATGTTTTTCGGTTAATTCTAAAGTGGATGTATAACAAATTTACTGTTTATTCGTGACCTCACAACAATTGTAACTGTTAGACTCAAGTGTGTCTCTCACATTATATATAATCTTGTGCCACTTGATCAGACTAATGTCTTTAGTTTCTTATTTTTGTATTTTACATCTTTTCATTAATTATGGCTGCTCCTGTATGTTTAAACCGAAAATGCTTGACCTGACACGAAAGACTTCATTGTTGATTAAAAACCGTTATTTAGAAGTGCTTCGAAGTTAAAATCATGGAATTTTCAAAGCTCAAGCTATTTTGGTTAGATAAAATTACAGAAGCCTGATTTAATACATAACGTACCCTAAATGATAAACACTCAAGGTGGCCGGTTCACGAACCTACGCACCATATTCTTTTATTTAAGAGCAGCCAATAACAGGCGCGGATTCAAAAGCGTAATGATACCTCTTTTGAGCAAACAACAATAAGGGGACGTTAAATTAATATTTCTTACCTAACGTAGCTGCGACTATGTGATTTTAACGGTGAAATATTGTTTTAAATCCGAACCACAATTTTGAATTTGACATATCAATTCATAAAGATAAAATGAACATTTATAAATTGGGGAGAGGGTCTAATTTTTTTAGATCTGAACGTTGAGGTCAAATGCGATTGTTTCCAGCAAGTTGATAGCGGTTAAGGCCTGGCATAGGAACACAGGTTTATGCACATATCTCGACAAGAATCTTATGCTTCATGACCAATCTAAAATCAATTCTTAATCATACAACCAAATTAATATGACCTGAGATGTCAAAATAGATAAAAAAAAATTGACTATTTAAAATTTGGCCAATGAGAAATCTAATTTGAAAAAATATTTTTGTTTCGAGCATATAATTTCTTCACATTCTAGAACTCATATTATTTTTACAGTGTTACGATCTACTTAAGGGGGTAGCAGCCATGTAGAATATTGGTACATTTTTTCTGAGTGATATATCCTGTATGGAAGTAATTTGTTAAATTTCGAGACAGGTAAATTCTTTCATGGGTGTGTAAGGTTTATTGTGGTATTCAGTGTAGAGTGGCTCCCCACGTGAACATCTCTCTCGCCATCTCTCGCGCCACTTCACTCCCCACTGAATAACACAATAAATTTTACACACCCAAGAAAGATTTTACCTGTCTGAAAGGAAAATAATGTGAGAATTAATTTTTTATCTTCAATAAAAGTGTCCATTCTTGCAAACGTTTATATTTTCAATTTCTTAACATAACGAACTACGTAGCACCCAATTCATATGTGCATGCTAAGTAGTATACTCTGCATACTAAGGATACTCTGTACACTACGTACACTGTACATACTACATTGCATACTGTGCATACTTCATGTGTGTGTAGGCGTACTACGCTGAATACAATAAGATCATGTATCAATCAATAAGAGACGAGTTGACCAATCAACTCTTTCTACTCGGCCCTAGACATTATTCTAGTAAGTTCGAGTTAGGGAGCGGTCGAGTAAGTTACTTAGAGATTTAGAGATTAACTGTAGTTCATTGAATATATTCAGGATGGTAATCTCATCCACAAAGAAAGTCTTCTTGTTAATACTTGCATGAGCAGGCATACTGCATGCAACGGTGAGTTAGAATGGAAAGTTGGACCTAGGCTACGGTGAAGATGGCCGATTCCATGTCTAGTGCTACGCTATCTGTAAAAATATTAAAACCACTTTTCATTGGAACTTCATTTCCAACTAAACCCGATGTTAAAATTTTTTTTTACGACAATATCCCTAATTCACACTTTTGTTAATATCCCAGCCCTACTACTTAAAAACACACTTCGTTTCCTAATCAGGGCCGGGATATTAACAAAAGTGTGAAAAGGGGATATATATAAACTTGAAGTTTAAAACTTCAGACATTTTTGTTAGTTTTTCGCTAATAAGTGGGTGAATCATTTTCCACATAAAAAAATTTCCTCAATATGAATTTTTTTTCCGGAAAATGGCGAAAAACAGCTTTTTAGGAATAAACATTGACCTTCAATTGCGTTTAAATATTAAAAAATATCCTGACTTTTCAAAGAAATGACGCCAATAACACCCGAAATTTCATTGAAATTTTTTTGCCAAAATAAAATTTTATTAAATTGCGGTGTAACAAGCAAGTGTTGTAAATTTCATCAGTAGTTCAGAAACGATATTCGCTTGACCCTTTCATTGGTTGAAATACGGAAACCAAATAGATACCAGAAAAATTTAAATGTAAGTCGGCTTTATTTTTCATAGAGATTTCAAAAAACTATTAATAATGGAGTTGATTTGCGGAAAATTTTCATTATATTTCTTTAAAATCAACAAAAAATGACAAATTAACATTTTATGATTTTTCAAATAACGGTCAGAAAATATGTAGACATGCATGAAAAAGTTAAAGTGGCTTTTTATCCGTTTTTATTCACAAATTTGAAAAGCAAAATCAGAAAAAATGCGTAAATTTTTATTATGATTTAAGTTTTTTGAAATTTTTTACGAATTCAAAAATAAAAGTTCGAACCCAAATCTATCCTAAAATAGATAAAAAATGATTTTTAATGAGCTGATACACATTTATTCTGGGTTAGCTAACGATAATAAGGACAAAAAAATAAACTAACTAATTATTTACAAACCAAATCGCTATAATTCATGAACTGAGAAAGTAAGAAAAATGATTCTTAGTTCAAGTAGTTAAAGCTCACGATTCATGTCACATGATTAGTGAAACACTGATTTTGGGCAACCCCTAAGTACCCGGTATGTGTGCTTTAAATACTCACACACTGAACTATACGAGTCAAATACAATTGACTCGGGAAAAATACGTCTTTATTGTTTGAGTTTATTAACACAGGTGTTAAGGTATAAAAATTACATCACCTCACGTGACTCTCAGAACGCGCGCTCATTCGCCGAATAAATATTCAAGCTAGATTTATAAAAATTTAATTCTGAGCATCTACCAGATAACGTATAGAATTTAAAAAACCTTAATTTTGACTAATGAATGAAGTTCAATATCCTTTTCTTAACCTAAGGAGATCTTGAAAATGAGAGCTATCTCTATAGCGCGTTTTCGCATCTAACTTATGTTGTCTTAGTGACTGTCTCGGGTATGATAAAAGGCCAGGGTGCTTGATATTGGGAGCGACAAAATTGATTGATGCGTTATCAGTGATAACTTATCACTAAGGCAATCACTAACGCAATCACTTAAACAACATCATTGGGATTCGAAGACACGCTATAGCGATAACCTTTATTTTCAAAATCAACTTAGGTCGAAAAAAGGATATGTGCTAAAATTTATGTTCTACAATCCTTAGTTTACCAAAATATGGTATTCAAGACATCCATTTATAGATTCAACAAAAATGAGAAAGCTAAATGAGCACTCAGAGCCAATCGGTGGTGTAAGAGTTCGCTGGTTAACTGATTAATTGTGTCATAATTGAATAAATAGAAACAAAGCTCTCAAGTCCCCATAACATGGTCTAGAATATTTGAGTCAACCTCATAGTAAATTAACCCATTGATTGTAAAACTAGCGCCCCATGCTCTAGCTCCCCCAAATTTCTCCTCCAAAATTCATAAAACGTAACATCGTAACTCTCCACTCAGGGGCGTTGTTTCTTGACAACTAGATATAAAATAGTGGGTGATTTTACGATATTACAACAAAACCTAAACAGCCTTTCAAATTTAAACAACTAAGAGCGTGATAAACGCATCATAGAGCAAAGGAACAAAATCACAAAAAATTAGATAGAAACAAAAATGAAACTTTTCAACGCACTTTTAATCGCAGCAGGAGCTCAAACCACAACATATCGATCATATAAAGACATTGTAGCTGCTTATCGAAACGGGGTACCTTACGAAAACTGGTGGATATCCGACGGTAGTCGGGGAATTACTAACCCAAATGAGTGGAGAACTTGTGGAGAGCCAAACAACCCTAAAAATGCTCAGGTCGAATGTAACGGAAACCGGTGTACCTCTATTTGCACTCCGGGATATTTCACCAAGGGTCGGTTTGACGGCTCCGTCTGCCGGAAAGATGACTGGAAAACTGATGTTCCAGATTGTGAAACTTGTAAAATGCCAGAAATTAAATCTCGACCTGGTTTAGACTCGTTTTGTGATGTTTCAACAAAAAGTGGTAGAATGACTTGTAAATTACAATGCACAAATGGGAAACAAATTTATGGAAAACTTGAAAGAGGAATTTCCTGCAAATGTCATAATACAAAAGGATGTAACTGGATGTTCACTGGTAAAGGCATGAGACGAGAGGAAAAACATCACGTTGATTTAGACGATTTGGAAAGAATTTGCCCACGACCAGATAAACCAGAACCACTCCCAGGTTTTTATTATGACTTGTTCGAAATATCCTTTTCCAAACGCAACTCCATCTCAAAAACGTTTACTATCTCTTTAGCGCGGGTTCGAATCCCATTTATGTTGTCTCAGTGATTTTCTTGAGTATAATTATGGGCAAGGGTCTTGATAATGGGACCGCTTAATTTTATCGGTGTGTAATAACTCAAGCAATCACTAAAACAATCACTAAAGAGTCTAAAGACAACATCAGTGGGATTCGAACACTCGCTATAGAGATAGTAAACGTTTTTTAGATGGAGTTCCGTTGAGAAAAATATATGGATAATGATGTCCATCAAACAAAAATACTTTTTCCCGATAAACGTTTTCCTATATCTATTATCTATTTTTCAAATCTTTAATTTTGTTTTTTTGTAAATATTTCCTAAAATTACAATTTTGCACTAACGATATCTGGTTGCAAAATAATAAGTCATCGATTTTTCATGGTCATCTTAACCTTAAGTTGATATGTTACTGAAAATAAAATGTATTGTTGGATTTAACTTTCATATATATAATCTAGAAAACTAATTTTCAAATTAAATGTTGTTTTCTCACTATACTATACTAATCGTGAAAGTTGTCTTTGAGGGCCTCGGTGCATTTTGGCAGATTTGCACTTTTTCAATTTTTTTTGTCTTCATGGGAAACTCATAATTTTCGAATAAAAAGTATTTCAAACGTAAATTGACACTTTGAGCTCACTTTGTTTAATCTGTTTTTTCAGATAGCTCATTTTTACTTTATAAGTCGTCTTTAAAATAAACACTCTAAAAAACGCGCGTTTTGTACTTAGGGTCTTAATTACATTAAAATTTTCTTTTTTATTAATTAGAAACTTCAAAAAATGGTCTGACCACCATCGAAAATTTATATAATTAATTCATATGATTTCTACGTCAAATCGAAATTAAAATTTCTAAAAAAGACGAAAAAACGAAATTTTAGCACATCGAAAGAATAAATTTATTTTCATGAGTTAAATTTATTAAATTTCGCGTGGTAACGTGGCGTTACCACATTAGGCAAGTCTCGTCTGGAATATTTTTTTTTTAATTTTCGATTAAAGAGGGCTAAAGTTACATTTCGCGCAAACGCGTATTTTCATTCAAAAAAGTATGATTCAGAGTATAAAACAAGAGCGAAGAAACAAAACAAAGGACATATTTGATTAAGATAAAGTAGGCATCCAATATTTTAGCTGATGATCCAGAAAAATGTTTAAAGAATTTTGAACCAGAAATGTGGAAAATTTTCAAAAATTTCCAAGTTCGACCAAAATCTCAAAAAAAGTTCATATGATTTTTCAAATAGCATTATCAAAAATATTGTGGTCACTACGCAAAAATTAAAAGACCATATTGAAAAAGTTTTTTCGTTGATTTGAAAGAAATAATGCAAAATATTTGAACCACAAATAATGGCATTTTTTGATAATGTTCGGAATTTTTTCAAAAATTTCTCAAATTGTCGAATTCGGAAAGTTTAACTTCGACTCAATTTTCCTTTAAAAGCAATGTATATTCGAAAATTTTAGGTTACAAAAGTTGCCTGGATTATGAAACATGATTTTGATGGTTATAGGGAAGAATATATAACCCAGTAAAAATTTTATCAAGAGCCCATAGCCCCGGAGTATTCCGTATCTGTCAAAATTCACCGAGGCCCTTAAGCGGTAAATATTCTTGTGTAGTTGACTTATTTCAGTAGCATGTAAGTCTAATAGCGCGATGTGAGGGTCAGCACCTGCGCTCATGACAAACACATGCCAACTATAGTGGATCATAGCTCCCTGAGCTCTATTTTGTCCTGCTTAAAGTGCGTTCATCAGAGTGAGGCCAAATAAAGATAAGGATGAAAAGGATCAGCGCATTACAAAGCGTGCGCGAATTTTCCTCGTCCAATTTTTTCTGCCACAAATCTTTAACTGCCAATTAACATCACGTTGTCGCATCTAATATAGTTTTTACTCCCTATTTTTTCCTATTCAGTGTTTTATGTAGTACCGTTTGATGTCAATGCAGCGGTGACCAGACTCTGTAATCGGCTTGCTTGACTTAGTCAGTATTTAAAATTCTGATCCATTAGAAAAATCTCTCTGACTGTCATCGAAGTATGAGGATGCTCCGTCAATTGAAGCCATTAATACAGTGACTGTGATGGACTGTCTTTATGATCTGTGCCAAAGAACGTAGCAAGGTTTTCTGCATAAACCTCTTGCCCTGTGTGTTAATTTGACGATCAATACATTTCTATATGAAAAAATAGTGAGAGAGAGTAAGTTGTGGAGAGCGCCTGCGAGCGTCTATTGTTTTTACTAGTTTAGTACGTGCTCCTTGAGGGCTACCCAGAGGCACTTTCTATTGGCTCACTTTGATGCGTCTGTATCCGAAAAACTATAAGTGCCTTCGCATTATTTTTTTCATCACTTATACAGTAACTGCTTCTTAAATGAGATTAATTCCATGTTTTCTAGTGTCTCTGCTTTAGCGACAGTTGCATTACAGTACGGTTTTGTTTTTGATGAACTTATGCATTATTCTTATTAAAATTTTAATATCAAGCTTAATTCGCTCTCACCTTACGTATTTTGTGGCAGCTTAAATCTATCATTTCCTTGTCGAACGGTGAGTTTAATGAAAAAAGTTATGTGTTTTTATTTAATATACGATAATTAATATTCATATGTGGGCGAAAAATTATAAGATCTTTCTTCGTCGCTCGTATTGTAATGTTGAAATACGCAACATAACTGCTTTCTTTGTTAATCCCTTATCGAAGATTATCTACTCTCGTGTGAGTTCAATTTCACTAATATTATCCTGTCTTTTATCTGACGAACCTAAGCTTTTACAGCATGCATGGCATCTGCCGTTTTCGTGCTAGCAGGCGGCATCTCGCAAGTCTTAGGGCTATTACACTCGCCTCGCGTGTGACATTTTCAGCCGTGTCATAATCTGTCTCGCTTTTGAGTTATTGTGTCGACTTTGCAGTCCGGTCACTCTTATTACATCGCAAAAAGCAAATATATACTTTAGATCTTTATTTATTTTTGCTGTACTTAATGATAATTAATTCCGCCCGGGCGACTTAATTAACAATTAAGAGACACAAAAATAAATAAAAGTTCATTAAGCATTATTCTGCAATCATCCGATTCGTCCGAACGACTAAAGAATCCGGGTCTGCTTTGTCATCCTTGTCTCTATTCGATTAACTTTATTGATGACTTATATAATATTTAACACTTTTTGAGTAACTTATTGGCGCGCGGCGGAATAACGGAGTTGACTCACATCTGTTCCTAGGAAAAACAATAAAATTTGGAATATATGCAAATCAGAATTTAGATAGAATAAAACCTTGCCTTTCTTATGGTGCTCTGATTCAAAAATTCACTCTCTATCTGGTGTCGTCATAAAACTAAATTCTTATCTGCTGAAGGTGAATTATAGAAAGGCACAATAGCGTCTGCTTCTGTAATATCCCTTTATTTATTTTTGTTAGACAGTACGCACACCACCGTTTAAAGTTCACACGTGATGGAAAAAGTGGTATGGCCCTAGCATGTTCTAACCAAACAAGTTATTAAGGAGTATCTCTCGGTTTCGATTTCTTATTTAATAAGCAATTTTTTCTTGTGTCAAACAAAATGAATATTTAAAAAGTTCTACATTTACTTAGTAGTAGAATATTTTTTTAAAATGGTGAAGACGAATTCCTAAAACTGATATTTAACGTTGTTTATTTACAAATAAATTATGAGATAAAGTCGATAAAGGAAAACATTTCAGAGAAATCCAGAATAAAAAATTAAAAATATATTTCTACGCTCATTAAGAAAAATGATTTTCATTTTTTCAAAAATTTAATAATCGGCAAACTATATTGGCGATTTGAACCTCGCAACTTTTATTTCAATATTTTGTCTTTTCCGGTCTTTTCAAAAAATTAAAGCCACTTTTATGGCATCTAGGAGTGAGAGAGTTAAAGTTCAAATGTTTATATTTTTATAAGCTCGATCACTGATTTGGCAATTTTTCATTTTCTAAAACGATTCTGAACATTCCGAGAATATTTTCAAAAAACTCCAATTTTTAAGGTTTTTGCAGACAACCACCCTTGAATCCACTAATTTCGTCACCAAACATGTCCTGCCGCTCGAGATAAAAATCCACAGTTCACGAATGTCACGCACAATAGATCATATTTCAAAACAGTTGACCTGTCGAGATTGTCATCGCTGCCGATTCTATTTCACAAACGAGGACTATGCTCAGCTCTCAACACAATTTGATAACAGAGATTCACTATACGTAATATCCTTTCGAGTTGCAATTGATAAATGGCACATTCCAGCTAGCTCGACCAGTATATCTGGAGGAAATGAGTACCGAGTTACCTTTTTTCAGCTATTGGAGAAGTTTTACGATGTGAAGAATGTTATTTTCAACAGGCTGAATTGAGACCGACTTGTGAACTATCTGATGACTCAAAATTCTATCCGGTCCAGAACTATTGCTCCATGCAAGCCCACCAGATTTGCCGGACTTTGCGACTTGTTGGTGCAATCAAATTCGGTCGCCTTTCGGTATACCATAATTTTACTTTTTTTGTTCGTTAGCAATAAATATGCATGTGGTTCGACTGTTTGAATGCCAATATTTGCTTTGAAAGTGCGTAGGCGGAAAAATAGCAGGTCAAATTGAATACAACTTTACGAAATATTACATTTTTCGATAATATTTTTTTCATGTTTGACTCGGGGCTTAGCATGTCTAGTCATACTGATTTCTCATAGCTAACCAAAAATGAAATAAGTCGTACCAAAAATGTTGTTGACTAAAATTTTGTTCAAAAAAGAGTTGCATAAAATCTCAAATTTAGATCCAAATTATTTTATTTTCATTTTTCGAAGCATGAAAAAATCCTGCTTAACTATTCTGACTTATCATTGTACAAAATATGTGGGGGGTCGGATGCTTGTAAGCTGGATTTTTTAAAGGAGTACCGTTCCACAATATATTTGCTTAAATTCTAAACTTAGACTGAAGTGCTGAAATCTTAATAATGAGCTTGGTCTCAGATCTCTTTGGACTCAATCGGATCCCTAAATGTCTTACTATGGCTCAATAACAATAAGTTGATCTGCATTTTTAGAGCCACAAAAAAATATTATTAGTAAAAGCACAGTCATTTTTGTTGCTCAGAATAATGATTGGGTAGATAGATTGAAAATCTCCAAATAAAGTCAAAATAGTGCAAAACAGCAAACATCGCTGAGCAACTAAACAGCGGGTTTTGACTGTGACCCGTGCTGTAATATCTGTTTTGCTAGCCCTGAACAACGACTTGTAGCCGGAGCGAACCCCGTTTTCCCTTGCTGCACCAAGCCAGTCGAAATAGAAACGTTGTGTTGATATCTGGGATACAAAACGAGAGACTGTCCACGGAATGGCGCCGTTGTCAACTAAAATACATTCTGTCTAGCCGTGCGAGAATCGTTTCGATGTGTCAATAACGTCCACAGTATGTAGTGATCAGCAAAGTTGGTGATTGTTGACTAAAAACTAACGCATTCTCTCGGTGACAAACATCGCCATAAGGGAGAATGTATTCAATGCAATGAGACGCTGATGTGGAGCTGGAAGAATGTCACCAATAATAAATGCGTTAGAATGCAAAACAATAATCATTGCACTGTCGAAAATGCGATCATGTACAATAACCAGAATATACTGTATGTATAATTTCATGAAACAATTTTCAATGCTTTAAATAGTGATTTCAAAAATTACACAGCTGAACACTTATGTGTACATATTATACAACTTGTTAATATTTTCTCACCATGGATAATTTCTATAAAATAAAAATCAAATAATGTTTTTTCGTCTTAATGGGAATTTGGGAGTGAGGGATATACAAGCGTGAAAAAATCTGTGATTAACCCTCGTCCGTATTTGAAAGTGATGTTGTCTTTTTTCACCCTTCAGATAAAGTTCAGTCAAACCGCTTTTTTGTGGTTTTTAATTTTTTTTCATCGAACGACACTGGAAATTGTTCTTAAACTTCATTATTTTCTAAACAATTTTTTTGATTTCATCTGAAGTGAACTTGACCGAGTATAATCGAATTTTTGTGAATAAAGTACAAATATAAACCGGGTTTTCAAGTGCGGCACCAGTAAGTTACGCTTAACAAGAATATAAAATTTTCACTTGCAGTCAAGAAAAAACGTTTTAGTCTCCAGTATTTGTTTTCTCATTCATTCTCATCCACCCTTTATCGGTTTTTTAAGCCCAGCTGAAGTAGTGGGCAATTTCCTCAGCAATTTCAAGATTCTACACCCACAACCTCCTTAAACTTGCACTATTGAACTTCTCAATTTTGCTTCAAATGTATGCTGATTGGTAGAGAAATAGTTGGTCAAAAGTCACATGTAAACATACCTTTCAAATTTATATAAAATCTGGTGAGAGCTATTTAGGATACTCAGAATAGAGTGAAATATAAGTTTTCATCGTGCAAGTTTCAAAGTGATTTAATAATATTCAGCTTGAAAAATTTTCGTGGACATCCCTTTATCACACTTTTGTGAATATCCCGCCCCTGATTAGCAAACATAGTGTGTTTCTAAGTAGTAGGGACGGGATATTAACAAAAAAGTGATGAAGGTATATCCCCTATTCACACTTTTGTTAATATCCCGGCCCTACTACTTAAAACACGCTACGTTTCCTAATCAGGGCCGGGATATTAACAAAAGTGTGAATAGAGGATATATCTCTTCACAAATTTATCTTGATTCGGAGCCGCAGTTTTTGTGTTAGTTGAGGAGTGCTCGACGATTTGTAATAAGGATTTTAAAAATTCTAAAATGAGTATCGATTTTAATGACCCATCTTGTAAAGAATTATTTTCTGATCATTTTTAGACTCAATATCATTTTTGTTCCAAAATTAAAGCGTTTTTTAATCACCAATTTATTAACTGTATGATCGGTGAACAATATTTGACCTCAATCTGAGGACTTCCCTACCTCTAGATCAAAATGCGGTCCTCAATCAGGATCAATTAGTTTAAAGGGATAAATCTGTTTAACAAATTCTGTTGCAAATCACATTAATATAAATTATTGTAAGAGTATTGTTTTCTTTGATCGAACTTTAACTGATAATCAGTTACTTGTGTACTGAACACCCTGCAATGATCATATCGCGCAAAATCACATTAAATTTTTGTTAAATTTTTGAAAGTAACGTTTGTACTGACCTTTTCTGATCCTGGGTACTTAAAATTGTAAATATGAATAATATTATATCATGCTGTAATTGAAATAAACAAGTTTTGTCCGGAAAATATTTAATTTTTCAAAATTAAAGCAGAAATTTATCCAGACATTTTTTGTTTCTGCCAATTTCTAGCCCGAAGAAAGTCCTCTCAGTCTCAGCATTAAATGCTTATTATATTTTCCATTCGGTAATTTCGGAAGAGGCTCTTTTTGTACGTGAATCTTTGGTAGATAAGTGTACGGTAAATTACATATACATTATATATACAGTATTCGATAATTTCTCCTCTGTAGCACTAAAAAACTGAATCAATAAATACAATTTTGCATAGATTTCAAAATGGCTTACCATGAAACATTTTAAATTATGAGTTCAATTATAAATTTAACAATGTAAAATTTCCAAAACTACGGCGGGCAATATATATCCCTTATTCACCGTTTTATGAATATCCCAGTCCTGATAAGGAAACGTAGTGTGTTTTTAAGTTGTAGGGCCGGGATATTCACAAAAGTGTAAATCGGGGATATAAGCAGCAATATCTGCAAGATCTTTATAACGTCCCTTTGCAATTTTGATTGAATGGGGTACCCGTCATGTAAAAAGACAATTTTGTGATTTTTCAGACCAAATATCTAGAAAACTACACATTGTAGAACCCAATACCTAAAAATAATGTGATCTTTGTACACAAATTTTCATTTTATAGTCAAATCACTAATTGATCGAAGAATCAGGTACGAGCCTCAAAACAGAGTGATATTTCCACCAAAAAAGCCTACTGTCAAAGCCTACTGTCAAAATCAAAACACAAACCTTTTTGTGTTTTTGTTTCCAAAAACAGTACTTTGAATTTCTGAAAATCCATAAATTTTGATTAAAATGCTTAAAACTTAGACGATATATTTTTAAGTACCTTCCTGACAGAGTTTTGGGATTAAAATACCACCACTGTGTTTCAAATTGCCAATATTTACGTAAAAAACCATGGACCTGTTAGAAACAGATACAAGTTAATTTTGCTCAGGGTGTTGGTAAGGCGCTGTACGATATAGCATAATCAGAATGGTGGTGACCAGAAAAAGGTATATGAAGGAAATCATACATAAGGGGATTCAGAGCGATAGGATCTATGACAAGGACACTGTGGAAAACAGATACAGGTCATAATACCTTATGATTTAGTAGAAAGATCGTTAAGAATTACAGAATGTCTAAGATAGGGGTGAATACGTGTAATTATCGTATAAAGTCGAGCTATACGGTGATTAAATATGGCGAGAGCTGTTTCATGAGGCAGAAGAAGTGTTTGCGAAAAAATCTCAATTTCTGAAAAGTTTTTTGTATCGAAGGCAACGACTGAAGTGTAAAGTCGGTGGTACAAAGTCAGTTTGGGATAGTAAGGCAGCGCAGTTTCTCAGACAATCAGAGGACATTTGGGCAAAGTGAAGATTGTGAAGAATAGTTGGTCACTACAATGGATAGAAACGAGCGAGTCGTCGAGATCCGAGTTGATGGGAAGATTGAACGAGTCGTTGAGTTTAGAAAAGTCGATCAGTTTTGTACTTCAAGTGAAGAAAGTTCTATGCGGATTGAATTCGGAGAAATCAATAGTAACCGCTAGGACAAATGAAGATTTAGCACTTACATCGATAGATGGTCGTGGAAAGATGGGGTAGTGTTAGAAGTACATAAGTCAACGACGGATTCAAAGTATAGAATTGAGATCGAGTTGGACAGTAGTTTAGTCAAATTATCGGAACAGCGAATACGTCGCAATAAAGCTGCAAAGATATCTCGGATAGTTTTGACAAAAGAAAACAGTACAGTGTGACCGGGAGAAAAGTGGGACACATCGGCGAGAAGAATAGTCGAGTACTGGGGGACAACTCGGGGGCTTTTACATTGGAAAGTAAAAGTCTTTTTGATAGGGATAGAATTTTGTACGAGGACAGATTTGAACAGATATATAGACGTA
>SCLH01000245.1:265068-284692 GCA_004367855.1 Oikopleura vanhoeffeni | reverse complement strand
TTTTTCTCATTTTTTACTTGAGCCTTAATTCATGACGCGGTACGCTATTCACTTTCCAATAATTCAACCCGTGTTTTCTCAATTGACCTCATAATATATTTTCAAAACTCACTCTGCTGCAAATAAAGGCGATGAATATCGTCATAGCCTCATTGTCGGTAATTTCCTCTTAACTGATACCTTCGATGATTTTATCACAGTTTATCTATCAGGTTCTCGACCAAAAGCGCATTTATTTTCTTTAGCGTTTTTAAAGGCAAATGATCTTTCATCCGACCACTAATAGAGATAAACCGTCTCTGCGTCCACTAACCTTCATCATCCATTCGAATCTTTGAAATTAAAAAAAAAATTTTGGACAATTATTTTTATCAATAACAGAAATTATTCGAAATACAAATTAGTTTTCTCGCGGTCGCGTTTTCAATTTTGAAATTCCATTTTTTTACGTACTGTGTCTTTCATCTGACAGCTTTTAAAGACCAGATTCATTTAGAATACGTTAATATTTCTGAGTTCTGACCGATTATGTCGCTCCTTATAATTAATTGTGCAGATTACACGGTGGTTACAAAATAATTATTTATTCTATTTTCGACAAATACTTTGGCGAAAACACAACTGCGTTTCATGTTTCAAACATTGCATTTGATTTGAAAACACTTTCGCGTTCCAAAATCACAATGGTTTACAGTCACTTGACCTTTTGTGCGATTATCAAGTCTTTTCCGTTTAAAAGCTCGGGTTGTATTTTCGGGAAATTCCCAAATTTTCAATATTCGGTTGATTAAATTATCATTTAACTCAAAAAAAAAATTACATATCCAAGGAGAAGAAGGTGTTACAGCAATTGTCGACCAGCGTGAAATTTTTAAGGTCAAGAAATATGGGTTAATTGACGATTTTAACCATTCTATTTTGCGTCATACCAAATTTCAAAAACTGAGTGGTTTTCAAAATTAAAAAAGATTTTGTCTTTAAAGTTTTTTTTCACAAAATGAACTTTTCCGTTAATTTCATAAAACCTATCACAAACTCAAATGGCTCTTGCTGTAAACCCTAAAAGGGGGGGAGGGGGGGGCGATAAAATCCCGGCCGGAACAAACTTTTCCAAAGCTCAAGCAATCTTCACGTTTAGCTAATCAAGGTCCAGTGCGATATCGCCAAAAAAAGCCCGGATTATCATCGGATTTTTGAAGATTCTATAAACAAATTCTTTGTGGAAAAACGTATTTCAGCTTGAATATCTCAAATTAGTTCTTTACTTTTGTTGACTGTATTTTTGCGGAAGTAATTTATTCCAACGCATTTAAGTGAGACTCTTTCTTTTTTGTTGAAACTATTGTAATTAAACTATTAAAAATTTTAAAACTTGTTTGACACATGAACATTATCCCGTAGCCTACGCATTATCACTTTTGAACAAGAAGATTCTCTCTGTTACAATCGCCCGAAAGTGCAAATATCGCCGAAATTTTTTATGGCGAAATAAACTCGGCGATATTGGGCTCCATCCCTTTCGACAACTTGCTAAGAATTTCAAATAAGAAATTTTCAGCTAATAAAAATTACATACATTATCCTTTCACGACTGATGATATATACCGGTTTAAATCACCCGGAGAACAAAACTTAACGTGAAATTTTCGTGTGAAAAATTTAGACAAAAACACTTATTTCAGCATATATTTCAATCATTTTTTTTTGAAAATTATGTACTGATAATGTAATTTTTACTCACCCACGTAACTGGCTCAATTCCCATATCTCTTAAATAATTTTGCTTCTCACGGGCGCGACAATAACCACAATTTCTCCTGGTCCCCATTTGACATTCTTGCCCATTTTCTCTTCATTCGTATTTAAACCCTTCTGAATGAGGGGTAAAATTTTGCCAACATAGTCATTGCTTTTTTGGCATCGGGTTTATCGAAGTTTTCTCAGGAAGTTTCGATATGTGTATGTTTGGATTTTTTTATTTTTTTTTTCTTCTCTCTGAGAATAACAGGTGGATCGTGAAATGGTTCAACGGCTGTTTGGTTTTGGGGGGCGTAGGCGTATTGTTGTGGATGGTGGCGCTAGAGCGTAAAGTCGTTGAAGCGACCAATGAGGGACAGGATTCGACAAGTTGGTGATTCGACCATCAGCGTAAAGAGACCGTCGAGTGTAACAAAACTCTACGACTAGGTGACAGAAAAAGATTTACGAAAAATCAGAAACGTAAATTTAGAGAAATTTAAAAAACAAAACAAAAACATTGAAAGAGAAACAACAGAAGAGAAACTTCGATATGTCAGGAGGCATACCATCAACAGTGCCAGATATGAGCAAGTCAGACTTTTTGGTTAAGTCTAGGGAAGAACTGCACTGTGGGTCGCAGATTTCATTCCCAGCTCGATGTCGGTCAGTGTGGGAGACCATACAAAAAGTGATGGAGAGTGAGGCTAGAAGACAGTCAAACGATGACTTTGTTGAGGAAGCTGTTGGAAATCGAAGAATTTCTGTGGGAAAATCGGCAGGAATCAGATATGATTCTTTTGCCAAAAGTCGGGGAAGCGATTGAGCTTTCCAGACAGATCTCGGGTGTACCATCGGAACTAAATCGAAGAAACCGGAATCAATTTGGTGTTCGGTCAGTCGGGTACACCGTTTAGTGAACTGCTGGGTTTTGAAACTTCACAGCGGAGCCAAATCAGGCTCAAAGAAATCCATGGGCGAAATCTAGAGTCGAAAAAGCAACTACACCCGCTGAAGTGAGGATAAACAATCTCTATTGAAGTAGAAGATAGAGTTGAGCCGGAGGATTTCGTAGTTTTGGTACAAAATAACATTTTGGAACCAGAAATGTTTAGAACCGATTGAAGATGACATTTCGCAGGAGTTGTTGGGAGGAAAATCGAACGAGTTGTTCGTCGAAAAACTACTGAATTCAACAGGAACAAGATTGAATCGGAATAGAGTCGGGAAATGTAGAAGATCAAGATTCGGTTTTCGGACGATGTTATGGTACCAGAGCAATAAAGAGTTCGTGAATGAGGTTGTTTTCTTCAGAAGGAAGATTTCAGAGATATGAAGGTATTGGAGAGAAGAATAGAAACAAGATTGAAAAAGAATTTGAAAATTGAGTATGGAAAGAGAAAAGATCGGAATTATCGGAAGAAGCGAGAGTATAGGTACAGTGAAAGGCGAGGAAATCGAACGAAAAAGTGAAATAGTGGAATTAAAGTCGATTAAATGAAATGTAAGGAAGTAAGAATAACGAGTCGCAAGAAGGAACAAGTCAGATTGACATTTCGAGTGATGAGGAGAAGTTAACAAACACCTGTTACCACTTCAAAACACAGATCGAATGAAGAAAGTATTGGTGGAGTATAGTTAATTCTGCCACTTTCAAACTTTGTTCACAGATACTATACCCCTTAGAGGGGGTAACATTTCGGTTCACGAATTTTTTCTTAAATTTTGGAAGCTAACTAATTCGGGCTAAAAAATAACCAATGAAATATTATTTTTTTTTTAAAGTCAGATCGGCCAGGCGGCGCCTTCCAAAGTCCGTTAAACTAAAAATCCACTCCGTCCTGGTCTTCATTGGACCGTTAGATTTATTTCGCAAAATGATCGCTACAGAAAATAAGCTTTAAATCTGACCTAGGAAATTTTAAAAATTTAACGTTGGTTCGTGAGATAATGTCTTCCAAAATACATTTTTTTTATCAAAATTTTTACCATTTGCCGAGATTTTAAAGATCAAGCATGATCCTCGTCCTCATAAAAATAATTTAAATGTTAATTATCGAAGTGCTGTAGCTATGTTAAAAAATTGCTTTTCATTTGATTTTAAAAAAATTTACTTTTTATTGTCTTTCTCTATTATCACGGTCGACACATTTAATTTATATTTTTAAAAGCATTTATCTTTTTATGACGATCATCTCTTGAAAAGTATAACTAACGGATTTTGGAAACAGCTTACTCTCGCCATCCAAAAAGGTTTCTCAAAGTACGAACGCCGCGAAAAAAATAAAATTTCTGATTTTATTATCAAAACAGCTGTTTAGCGAATATTGGCTGCTGAAGCTGCAGTTTGAACTCACATATTTCGATTAATCAGGATTCAACAAATTAAATGTTTCGGAGTCGCTCTTTCATAAAAAACCCTTATAAATGAGTATTTTCATTGTTTTTTAAGAAATGCCAAAAAATATAAAAAACGGCAGAAATTCTCGGTTTGGTATTAAAAACCTGTTATTTATTAAAGGACAAGTAGTCGAAGCCCCCATTAATGTTTTTATGTAGGGGTCTTAAGTGGGTTGTTGGAATGTCAACAATGAATCGCATTGATCTGGCTTTCTGTTAAACTTTTTCAAATTTTGAGACGAATGACTGTGTACAAGGAGGGTTTTGTTTCACCTCGGGACAGCTTACACACACATAAAATTATCTCTGAATTGAATTACATTTACTTCCTGACATGCTTTTCCGGCGGTTAATTAAAAATCGGCATAATTTTGACATTTGGATAATTGTCAATTAAACTGACGATCATTCGTATTTCTCGAGACGGTATTAGAAACTGAGGATCAACTTCAGACCCACAGGGGCGCTGGTTAAGCATAATTATTGGCGTCATTTGTTGTACTCTAGCTCCCCTTGGTTCAAATAACATCTAGTTTTCATAAAACCTCTCTCCAGAAAAACGTGCGTATCAGCGCAAGATTTAAATTCTAACCCTGGCTCGTAGAAGAACGCTTCAAAAATTTACATGAGAGGATTATGCTCTGCTCCGGAATCCCCGAGAAATCTAAATCTCTCTCCTTTTGCTGCGATGTCTATGTTGTCTATGAGAAAGGTCAGAATGAAAATCTCGAAGTCAGAGGAATCAGAAGATAGATTGACAAGTTGGTTAAAAATCAACGTGTCGTTGATTTCGAGGAGCTCGTATGAAAATGGGCCGGAAGAAAATATTCAAAAAACAAGATTGGTTCTAGAAAATGACTAAAGTTTTGTGGTAAAAATATAGAAGTCGAATTTTTATATGTTCAAGAATATTCTGAAGGGAAGGAAAGTAAGATATTGTTGAACAAAAATGAGGATTCACAAGAATATGCAATTAGGGACTGTACATAATCGAGATGTGTAGGTTTTGAGAATTTTTTTATTATTTTTCTTGTATTATCATTTTGGAACATAGAAATAGACAATAAGATATGGATAGAAATTAAACGAACAATATAATTCGAAATTGTTTGTTTTGGGAGAAAGAAGTTGTATTGGTCAGATATCTACTGGGACAGTGTTGTTTTTGAAATTTACGTCGACTTGAGATTTGAGGGTAAATTCGAACGAGTCGATGAGTTAAAGGTTGTCAGAACAAATTACAAAGTGAATGTAGGGAGTGGACGACACGTTCGAGTTAAGGATACGAATCGACTAGTGGAGTAATTCGATTTCCGGCATGAATTTGGATAACGTCGTATAAAGAGTTCAGATATAGACGGTCGGAATCGGGTAGGTATTTTGAAGGTTTTGAGAGAGTCAAGAAAAGTTCGAAAGAAAAGGTCAGAAGAAGTTTGAACAATGTAGGAGAGATGGGAAATATGAGTTTTTGTGTACGGGCTGGTCATTTCAAAGAACTTCATGGTAGGTGAAAATGGTGGAGATTTCGAACGACATGATGATTTTAGGAAGACATAATGGTTTCGTATGAATTTCAAATATGGTGGAGGAGCTCTGGAAGGTCAGAGTTTATTCATCGAATGTTTTCTCAGGAAGTTCCGATATGTTATGTTTGGATTTTTGTTTATTTTGTTTTTTTTTCTTCTCTCTGAGATATAAACAGGTGGATCGTGAAATAGTTGAACGGCTGTTTAGTTTTGGGAGTGCGTAGGCGTATTGTTGTTGATGGTGGCGCTAGAGCGTAAGAGTCGTTGAAGCGACCAATGAGAGGACAGGATTCGACAAGTTGGTGATTCGACCAATCAGCGTAAAGAGACCGTCAAGTGTAACAAAACTCTACGACTAGGTGACAGAAATAAAAATTTACGAAAAATCAGAAACGTAAATTTAGAGAAAAATTTGAAAAAGCAAAATAAAAACATTGAAAGAGAAACAATATTTAAGAGAAAACTTCGATATGTCAGGAGGCATACCATCAGCAGTGCCAGATATGAGTAAATCAGACTTTTTGGTTAAGTCGAGGGAAGAACTGCACTATGTGGATCGCAGATTTCATATCCCAGCTCGATGTCGGTCAGTGTGGGAGACCATACAAAACGCTGATGGAGAGTGGCTAAAAGAAAGTCAAACGATGACTTTGTTGAGGAAGCTGTTGGAAATCGAAGAATTTTCTGGGGGAAAATCGGCAGGAATCAGATATGATTCTTTTGCCAAAAGTCGGGGAAGCGATTGAGCTTTCCAGACAGATCTCGGGTGTACCATCGGAATTAAATCGAAGAAACCGGAAATCAATGGTTGTTTCGGTCACACTCGGGTACACCGGTTTAGTGAACTGCTGGGTTTTGAAAACTTCACAGCGGAGCCTGAATCAGGCTCAAAGAAATCCATGGGCGAAATCTAGAGTCGAAAAAGCAACTACACCTGCTGAAGTAGAGGATAAACAATCTCTATTAGAAGTAGAAGATAGAGTTGAGCCGGAGAATTTCGTAGTTTGGTAAGAAATAAGATTTTGGAACCAGAAATTGTGTTAGAACCGATTGAAGATGATATTTCGCAGGAGTTGTTGGGAGAAAAATCGAACGAGTTGTTCGTCGAAAAACTACCTGAAATTCAACAGGAACAATCAGTTAAATCGGAAATAGAGTCGGAAGTGGTAGAAGATCTAAAGATTCGATTTTCGGACGATGTTATGGTACAAGACGCAATAAAGAGCTTCGTGAATGAGGTTGTATTTCTCCAGGACGGAAGATTTCAGAGAGATATGAAGGTACTGGAGGATAGAATAGAAAATAGATGGAGAAAAGAATTTGAAGCAGTAATGAAGTTGTCAAAAACGAACGACACGGTGAGAAAAATGTCAGAGAAGGAGAAAGAAGTTAATGTTGTAGTAGGTGTAGAATTGGACGAGTCGGTGAAGGAACTATATATCGACACGTCGAGTGATGAGGGAGAAGTAAATGAGCAACTTGTTGACCAGCTTCAAAAAGAAATGGTAGAGGTGGCCAATCAGGAGGAAGTATCTCAGAAAGTAAACGATGTGTTGGTTAAGCACACCGGAGTTCGACAGAAGAGGGTACGAAATTCAGATTCGGATTCGGATCAGGAAGTGGTGAGTCCGGTTGTTAAAACTGTTAGACGCCAGAGGTTACGAAAACGTCTAAACATCGGTGACAGTGGTTCTACAGGAAATAGGTTGAATGAAAGACAACAGTTAAAAAGGAAGAAATTGAAGCAGAATGCCTTCGAATGAAAAAGATTGCAGATGATAACAGAGCGGAATTGAAAAAGTTGGTGAAGAAGGCGGAGATATTAAAGAAGAAGGAGGCGAAGGAAGCGAAGAATTGAGGACTGAAAAATAAAAAGTCAGAAAGGTGAATGTTTAGAAAGAAAGTTTCTGTGTTTTGTGTGTATAAAAAGTTTACATTTATTTGTACAGGGTGTAAGGTTTTTACCTTCTTTTTTCCAAACTGGTTACACTTGATTTNTAAATATGAGTATTTTCATGTTTTTTAAAGAAATGCCAAAAATTAAAAAACGGCGAAATCTCGGTTTGGTAATAAAAACCTGTTATTTTATAAGGACAAGTAGTCGGAAGACCCCTCATAACGTTTTTATGAGGGGTCTAAGTGGGTTGGTTGGAATGTCAACAATGATCGCATTGATCTGGGCTTTCTGTTAAATTTTTTTTTCAAATTTTGAGACGAATACTGTGTACAAGGAGGGTATAGTTTCACCTCGGACAGCTTACACACACATAAAATTATCTCGATGAATTGAATTACATTTATCCTGATGCTTTTCCGGCGGTTAATTAAAAATCGCATATTTTGACATTTGGATAATTGGTACAATTAAAACATGGACGATCATCGTATTTCTCGAGACGGTATTAGAAACTGAGGATCAACTTCAACCACAGGGGCGGTAAAGCAAATTATGAGCGTTCATATTTTGACTCTAGCGCCACCTGTGGTCAAAATAAAACAACAATTATTAAACCCTCTCCAGAAAAACGATAATTGCGCAAAATTAAAAAACCATGGCTCGTAGAAACGCTTCAAAAATTTAATGAAGATTATTCTCCGGAAATCAGAAACATCTATAATCAGACGTAGGCATGCATCGTTTTTTGACTTTTAAGGAAGATTTGAAATAATAAATTTTGAAACTAAAAAATGGGTACCGATTTTATTGGCTCATCTTGTAAAGAATTTTTTTGTGATCATTTTAAGACGTAGGAATTTTTTGGTTTTTAAATTGTTTTTAAAAAGAAACGTGGTACTTTTTTGTAACCTTATCGGATGAACCGGCTCGTCAAAATTAACTGGTAAATTATAGCTTTCCGTACCGGAAGTTACATTTCAATAATTGGAATGAACCAAAAGGGCAGGGAGTTTTTTAACAACAAATTTTTTCAACAAAAAAGTTTTTTAACAATAAATTTTTTAAAAAAAACATTTTTTAACTAAAAAAACATCTATTAACAAAAAACTTTTTTAATAACAAAAAAAAACATTTTTTAACAAAAAAAAACTTTTTTTAACAAAACAATTCATAACAAAAAAAACCATGTTTTATCGAAAAAATCATTTTTTAACCAAAAAATCATTTTTTAACAAAAAAAACATATGTTGCCGATATGAAATTTTGAACTTTTTAAGACGCTTTTGCGTTTATTTTCGTTACAGTTTAATAAAAAATGATGAGAAAGACGCTAAAACATGTGATGGACTCAGAAAATAAAGATTAAAAAGGTTGCGGCTAAAATATTTATAAAGCAGGAAAAATCCTCAGAATTTTACATTTAAAATTTTCGCCATTTTGCTTGTAACCTATAAATGCCAATTTATTTTTTAACAAAAAATGACCTAAATAGATTTAATCAAATATTAAATTCAACATGTTTCGCTGTTTATTCTAGCATCAACGGGAAAGTGAAGCAAAATGGTTAAAAATTGTTTCAGAACAGAATTTAACGAAAAAGTGCTTCTGCTTATGAGTCACTGAGAATTAATAAGCCAACATTGTGGGCGAGTTCGTTTTTTTTAAAGGCCCACTTCAAATAGTGTAAAAAAGCGGTGGTTGTTTTGGTCGTTCAGATCCGGTATAAGAATTCTGATGAAGAAGGCCTTTGTTTTACGGCGTTCATAGTAAGACCTGAAGCTTTTATGCAGTACTCTTAAGCAGGGGTCGGCATAACTTTTGAAAAACCTGATCGGATCGACAATTTCAAAAACCTGATCGGATCGGATCGAAAAAAAGGCGAAATATTCAGACAATAAGTTGTTCGGTTAGTTTGGTTTTCAAATGCAGCCTTTTCAAATGGAGCGGCAATAGTTATTTGATCAGTATCGCGCGAGTAAAAAAATAAAACAGAAAAATTTTTAGAAATATTTTGATTTAGTAATCAGAAATTGATTGAATTCCCCGAATTAATTAACGGCAGCCGCACTTTTTGATATTTCACTGCCGGTTGTGTAAATATCCCACCGAGCATTGTTTTGCTCTTCCAGGTGATACAAATAAGAACTAAAGAGTTATAAAAAGTAGTATAAAAAGACACAAATTATGCCAAAAATAAAATGATTCAGTTCTGACTCAATTTTCTGAACTGTATAAGTTATACAAGTTTGCCCATTAAAGGGCGTTAAACTTGTGTTTTGTTAATAAAATAGACGACGTGAATGAAACCGAAAAATATTTGCTTGACAAAAACCTTAACTCGTAGACTCTATTTATGGCGACGCGTCGCTATACACCATTCAATCGCATTTTACGACGCAACTTTTTGTTTTTTTATCCTCATTAAATGCCTGTCAAAATTGTTTTTTTTAAATTTTCTTGCAAAATAATATTTTTTAACAAATAATTTTGCTGAGCATTGCATGCTATAAAAGCTCTATTATTCATCCTTTTTCCTATCAAAGTGTCTTTTGGTAGTAACTAGGGTGTACATAGTGTGACCAACATTTTTTGAATTTTTTTCAAAAACCATCCGAGTTTCATTATGAGTTAAAAAAAAATTGATCTGGTTCGGACCATTTTTATGAATATGTGTGGTCATTTTGAGCTATCTAAGAACTCAATCTGACGAATAGTTTCCAAAAGCCGAAACGTACATGGTGTAGACACCCTATTTACTACCGAGAGGCACTTTGATCGGCAAAAGATATTAGCAGTATAAAATTGAAATGTTCATAATTTTAATATAACAAGCCAGTGAGACCAATTCATGTATTTTCTACAATTAATTCAGAAAATAATCTAGAGCACCATGGATTTATTTTATAATTTTTTTCTTAAACGCATACATTTCCCGTTAATCATAGAAGTAACCTAAATGATCAGCTTGCTAAGCCAAGTCGAAATCTATTTCAATTAAGAGAAAAATAATTGTACTACACCAAAATCGGCATATCCTGAATAGACTCTAGTTGGACTTTGCTAGTTTGGTCACATCACACGATTGTCGAGAATCCAGTGATTTCATTGGTCACTGTTTCAAAGCTATGACGCATGATAAAATTTGATGCATAGGCAGGATTTTCGAAATCTCAGATTTGAGCGAAAAGATTTCGATTAATTATGCCTCGAACGATCGTCTTCTCAAAACATCCCCCTTTTTCAACCAAGATTTTTTGACGGAAAATTTCATTTTTATTAAAAGGGGCTATGCGACTCTGATTTAAGTAAAGTCTTAAAGGCATTAAAAATGCTGCAAATTGATACGGGGTGATAATTAAGTCTACTATGAACCCAATCATCAAAAAATAATTTTCGAGATTTTCCCATTTTTTCTAAGTATTTTTAAAAAAATAACGTTTGCTTAAATTTGACCCTTTTCATCAGTGTTTTACTGGCTTTCTTTTGAGCCTACTTTCGAAAAAATCGAAGCATTTTTTTTCCGAAACTCGTGCAGGTGGGGGTTAATATAGAAGTTAACAACTGAAAAAAAAGCGGAAATTTTTTTTTGTGGATTTTCAGGTTTTTTTGTTTAAATTGCCAATTTTTCTGTTCACCGAAAACTTTGGAAATCTTAAGATAATTTTCCTTTAAAAATAAGTTCATTTCGGACCAGAATGGAGAAAATTTAGTTTTGAGCGCGTTTGGCCAAATATTTGAATTGTTTGAAACTTTTAATAACCCAGTTTTGTTAAAAAATTTCAAATTCTTTTTGACCACTAGGTGGCTCAATTTTTAGTTGTTGTTATAATGAACACTTTTTTTATTACTGATTTACCCTAGAAGCGGTTTTTTATATTAAAAGAGATTGGTATCTCTTTGCATAGGCTGATATAAAACTGGTGTCATACACTCCTGGTAAAACACTTGTAAAAACTTAATAACGGTTCCAATACAGTAAAAATGTCACCCTCTCCGATACGATCTGATCTAATACAGTAAACATTTCACCTCTCACCGATACGATCCGATCCAATACAGTTAAAATCTTACACCCTCCGAAATAAACAATCGGTTCATGCTGATACCAATTTTCAGGTTCCTTAATTAATGATAAAACGGAGAAAAAAACTCGACCAATCAGCGATTTCGAAAAATTTATCAGTGAGAATCGCATTTTTTAAAATTCTAAAAATTTAAGCAAAATCTGAGCAACTTTAGGGGTCGTCTACGTTTTCGAAAATGTTGAACACCGTGTGACACAAGTTACCTTTTTTGTGTTTACACCGTTCTGAATGAGTCGAATTCAAATTAAAAGTATTTAAAAGAAATTATCACAATGAGAGAAACATGCAAAATTAAAAAGTATTTAAACTCCCGTAGTGGCCGACAATCTCTGGACCCGTAGTGTCTTCGAGCCATCCGTGGCTTTGCGTTTTAAAACAAGCATATAACCGAAGATTAATTATCAACATATTAATCAATTTTTTGCAAAAAAATAAGTACTGTAATACAGTTAAAATTTGCATAATATTCAATATTTCTCATATATTGTTTTACAACCAAACTTTCGTGACAGACGCGTCACATATATTTTAGCGCTATTTTTCGATTAATCAAAGTATTTGAATCGATTATAAGGACAAAACGACCGGTCATTAACAAAATTTCAAAATTAAGACTATGACTAGGTTTCCACCGATTAATTGACTTTATAGAAATCATGGGTTAATTGTCCCGAAAGTCTTGGGGTGAATAAGTATATTGCAAAATGGAAAAAAAAATTATGAAAACATTTTTATGGTTAGTCGCACGTGATCAAAAGTATAGCGATTTTTCGTTTTTTTCAGTATTTATTATATAAAACAGATGCAAAAATAATTGCCACGATGAGTTCTTGGGTCAATTTAGTCATAACCGATATTAATGTATCATAAATTAATTTCTAAAGGGTCAAACATTACGAACGCCACCCCCTTAATTGTTTACATTTGGGTTGAAAAACTTTGGAAATTTTTTTTTTTTGCGATGCGTTGAGCAAAAAAAAGAAAAAATTTTTCGAAATTTTTTTTTCCAAATTTTTTTTTCAGCCAACATTTCCAAAATCTTGGAAAATTTTTTTAAATCCAACTCTCAAAATTTTTTTTTCATAAAAACTATGGTGATCCTAACCCTTAAGGTAAAGCTGATTCATTCATCATAACCAGAATCGATGTATCTTTCCCTCCTAAAAAATCCTTCACTTACGGGCGTCTTTGCCTCGAGTTTGAGAGCAGAAAACCCCTTATTTTGGCGAAAAAACTACGATTTTCCGAAATAAATTATCATTTTTTTGCAAAAATATCGATTTTTGGATAAAAAAATTTTTTCATATGATAAGACGCGTCATAAAATTCTTCGGTTTTTTCGTACAGGTCAAATATTTAATTCTAACAAGTCGATTTCGACCATTTGGCGGATCGGTCGACTGGTGGAACCTAGATATGAACTTAATGAAAAATTCAAACTGTTTTATTAAAGCAATAAATTAAAATTTTTTAAAGAAAATACCGATTTCTTTGTGAAATTTACAACTATCAGAGATTTTTTGACATTCGTGTTTTCCTTCGTTTGTAAATTTTGTAGTCTTTTTCTTCACTATCGCAAAATTAAAAAAAACGTTATTAAATTTTTCAAAGACATTTCGGAAAGCTACTAAGTATAATAATTTTTTAAAAATTGATTGCTCTATTTTCACTGTAGTTAAATTGATTTTTTGCATCATTTAAGGAAAATTGTTTGAACACTGAATATTCTAAGTGATTTATACCACTCTGTTTTTGTAGGGTTTGGCTACTAAGCCCTGGTCGATCAAAAAGAGAAAAGAGGAGAATGCCTTATTACTTTCCTAGCTGCTAGAGGTTAACGTATTATAATTTATTTAATTTCTTAAATAAGCCGAGATATGATCAATATTTGTATGCCATTTGCTTGAAGCAGATGAGTCATCTTTGTCAAGCAGTAAAAATAGAGCAAATCAAGGGCAAATCATCCCTAAAGTGGTACATCAATCGCGTTTCCCCAGTGGTCGAACCGGTACCTTTGGACTTGAAAATAAATAATATGATCGACAAAAAAGTGAAAATTTGAATGGCTTTAAAATCATTTGATGTCTCATCAATACAGGTCTTCTAATGCATAGTCGAAATTGAGCGGACTATAGAATACAACTTTTATTTTTCTGGAGATATGAACAATCAAACATTCGTTTCGTTAACCATAAAAATAGGCTGCAATTTCGAAAAGGATCCACATATATTGACAACAACGACTCTGAAAATATTCGATTTTGCTATCATTCAAATAACTAGGCGGCGCAAGTACCACGTTACAAGATACGACCCAAAGACCATACGGTCAACCTTATATTTTGATACGTCAACAAAAAAATTCTCAAAGCTTGAACCACAAGTATGTGTCAACATAATAATTACCTGAACTCAATGGTGAGTGACTAGGGTGAGTTTTTTAAATTCACAAATTTTATACCGCATTTTAAAACATTTTTTTCAAACTCTTAATTTTTTCACTGGGAGTTCCAGTGGAAACTTTGTCTAGCGGACAACAAAAAAGTCCAGGATTTAAAAATGAGTATTTTTCTGAAATATATTATTTTGTAAAAATTGATTCAAGTTGGCATGATTGCTACGAAATTTTTTGAAAGGATGCGCCGAAATCGGTGAAAATTTGCCAGCATTTACAGCTCTTTAGCGTCATTTATACTTTAAATGCATTTTTAAGCAAAACTTGGCAGAAACGGGGAAAATGGGCTCTGTCTGACCGTACTAAATGGAATTTTTGACCCTGTCCACTATGACAGAGATCTTTATAGTTCAAAAATAAAAATGTTACTTTTAAACTCTGCCGCGTAAATGCGCGGATTTTGTTATTTTCGATAAAAAAAATATTTTTCTATCGTATGAGTTTTTTACTACCTGCAAGCTGTGACGCAATGATTATTTCCAACAAATTCNTACATCCATCAAATCGATAAGGGCCATAATGAGTAATTTTATTAACTGAAAATCCATTGTTGTAGTGTAACACTACTGGTGTTCTAGAGCTTTTTGTTCGTTGCAGCAAGAGTAACAACCATACTTATAAAATTTTCTCGTACATCCGTTTGAAATTCGAACTCCGAAACCGTGAGGGCCAGGGATCGGCACATTTGAAATATTTTTCGAATAGAATCAGGATCGGATTGAAAAGCTCATCGGTTTCCTACCGATCCATTGAATGCCACCCCTGGTTAGGGCGTTAAATCTCATGCAAAATCTCAAAAATTAAATTTTTTTTGATAAATTCTAACGACCAGTAACTGTAAGTCCTCGAAATTAAGAACAGCAAAATTTTTTCAAATTAGATATATCGAAGATGATACCCGAGTCCATCTGACGATTTAAAGTAAGAAATTTTAATAGTGCAAAATGGGTACCGATTTTATAAGTGCATCTTGTAGAGAATTTTTTTTTGGTGATTTTTAGACCCAAGATTTTGAGATTTTTTCAAGGTGAGAAAATTTTTCCAAAAAAAAATCGATTTTCGAAAGTTGGAAGTCAATTTCAAGGTCATCGTGTGAACTTTAGAGTACTTTCTAAGAAATCTTCAGGATTGGCTTTGTAGTGCACATATATTAGCAACTATGGCTCAATGATGAACTGAATTGTCGATAAAGAACAAAAACTGGTCAAACCTCATGACCAATCTCATCATGGTTACGTCATTATTATGACTTTAAAATACTACCAAAAGAATCCTTGGGTCGTCGTTTTGATGAATGTTTTAGCAATTATTGGTGAAATATGTACTGTTATGTCGCTAAAGAGCAAAAACGGATCAAATTTTCTATAAAATTTCAAAAATTTGACCACCGTTTATTGTTTTTTAACTCAATTTATGAAAAAATATTTTTTTCGATGAGGTACATATAGATTTTTTTAAAATTTTTAAAGTTTCGATTTCGGCGTAAAAATCGGTATAAGAATTAATTAAATATAGTTGAACCGTGGTCGCTTCCGTTAACTGCGGTTTATAAAGTGATAATTTGGAATTTGGAAACAATTTTATTAAACGAAGTAGGCTCAAAGGTTCTAGCTTTCATTTGAAAATTTCGAAGGAATTAAAATTTCAATATCAAGAGATAAAAATGTAAAAGTAGAAATCCGTCTCTTTGCACCGACCGACTTAAAGTGGGTGAGCACAAAAAAACTTTAATAATTTTATTTCAGTAATGATATTGATCCATATCTTTGTAAAAAATGCAACATAAGACTTCAGAATAAGAAACACTTGGACGAACACAATGCTAAAAAACACAAATGAATATTCTAAAATTAAGACTCAAATGCTACTTCTTCAATTTTTTTAAAATAAACTATTGAATAATTTCAACCAATTGAAGTTGATTTCGCAAAAATTTCTTACTATGGGAGAAGTTTGTCCCATGACTGAAGATTATTTTGGAAATCCTCATCTTAACTTTTTTCAAATATTTCCTAGGTTGTGGCAAATTTAGAATTTTCTTACTTGAGCATAAATTAAAGAATTTTGACAGAAAAATAGTGAGGACAGTTGGATTAGTATAGCGCGCAGCAAAATCTCGCTCATTATTATGACATTTTTGCTTTCTAGATCTTAATATCCCAAAAATAATATTATTTTAAAACGATCTCAAATTCGTGCTAAGTCATAAAGCCAAATTGATTGGACCTGAGTTTTTCAAATGCATGAAATAGTGAAAGTGTTTTTAATAAAAAATCGAATTAATTTGACTTGTGAAAAACCTGTTTTTTTGATCGGTCTTGGACCAATGGTATATCAAATATTTTTATCGCCTTCAGATAAAAATAATATTAAAATTCTCTACAGAAAAAAGTCCTCAAAATTAAAAAAAATTTCCCGAAGCAGAAAAGTGAAAAAAATAATTTTAAAACAAATCATAGAGAAATCTGGAAAACTTAACTCCCGTAGTGTCTTTGGCACCATCCGTGGCCACGCGTGGTGCGATGGCCTTTAAGGTTAATTTAGGACCCTTAATCATGTATGAATGAAAATTTACAAAGTGATCGATCGACTATTTGGATAATTGACGTTTGTGCGTTTTTTTCGGAAATTTTTACTGTATTACAGTACTTATTTTTAGCAAAAAATAATTAAATCATCAAAAAAAGACTATGAGCGGGATCAGAAAAAAATTCTAAAACTTTTTTCTCATCACACCTTAGCCCCAAAATGATCACGTGACCGTATATTCAACGAATAAGGTTGGTAAAAGTAGTACTGTTTTTTTTTCAAAAATTGCTAAAATCAATTTTTGAAAAAAGTAAAGTGGTTCTTTAGAAGTTTTAAAGACTTTTTTACCATTACACTTAAGTCCAAAAACGATCACGTGACCTTCAAATAGATAATTGACGTTTGTGCGTTTTTTTTCGAAAATTTTTACTGTATTACTGTACTATTTTTTTGCAAAAAAAATTTAAATGATCAAAAAAGCCTTTGAGCGGGATCAGAAAAAAATTCTAAGACTTTTTTCTCATTACACAATAGCCCCAAATGATCACGTGACCGTATATTTAAGGAATAAGGTTGGTAAAAGTAGTACGTGTTTTTTTCAAAATTGCTTAATCAATTTGAAAAAATTGAAAGATTTGAAAAGAGTGAAGTGGTTCTTTAGAAGTTTTAAGACTTTTTTCTCTTTACACCAAAGTCCAAAACGATCATGACCTTCAAATTGGAAATAATGTTTTGGTTCAAGTAAACAAATAGTGATCAAATTTCGCATTTTTGTCCGCTGAAAGCAATTTTAGAACAAAAACGCCACGAACGTCAATATCCAATAGTCGATCGATCACTTTCAAATTTTCATTCATTACATGATTAAGGGTCCTAAATTACCTTAAGACCATCGCACCACGCGTGGCCACGGATGGTGCCAAAGACACTACGGGATTAAGTTTTCCAGATTTCTCTATGTTTTTTTAAAAAATTATTTTCTTAACTTTCTGCTTCGGAAATATAGCATTTGGTTAAGCTGAAATCGCGAAAGTGAAAAATAGAATGTGTTTTTGCACGCGAATTTTCTTTTTAATTTAAGGCCTTTTTTTGTAGAGAATTTTAATATTATTTCTATCTGAAGGCGATGAAAATATTTGATGTACCATTGGTCCAAGACCGATAAAAAAACAGGTTTTTCACATTCAATAATTCGATTTTTATTAAAAAACACTTTCACTATTTTCATTCATTTGAAAAACTCGGTCCAATCAATTTGGCTTTATAGACTTAGCACGAATTTGAGATCGTTTGAAAATATATTATTTTTGGGATATTAAGATCTAGAAAGCAAAAATGTCATAATAATGAGCGAGATTTTGCTGCGCGCTTACTAATCCCAACTGTCCTTACTATTTTTCTGTCAAAATCTTTAATTTATGCTCAAGTAAGAAAAATTCTAAATTCGCCACAACCTAGAAAAATATTTGAAAAAGTATAGATGAGGATTTCCAAAAATAATCTCAGTCCTGGGACAAACTTCTCCTATAGTAAGAAATTTTTGCGAAATCAACTTCAATTGGTTAAAATTATTCAATAGTTTATTTTAAAAAATTGAAGAAGTAGCATTTGAGTCTAAATTTTAGAATATTCATTTGTGTTTTTTAGCATTGTGCTCGTCCAAGTGTTTCTTATTCTGAAGTCTTATGTTGCATTTTTTACAAAGATANAATTTGATCACTATTTGTTTACTTGAACCAAAACATTATTTCCTAATTTGAAGGTCACGTGATCGTTTTTGGACTTTGGTGTAATGAGAAAAAAGTCTTAAAAACTTCTAAAGAACCACTTCACTCTTTTCAAATCTTTCAATTTTTTCAAATTGATTTAAGCAATTTTTGAAAAAAAACAGTACTACTTTTACCAACCTTATTCCTTAAATATACGGTCACGTGATCATTTTGGGGCTATGGTGTAATGAGAAAAAAGTCTTAGAATTTTTTTCTGATCCCGCTCAAAGGCTTTTTTTGATCATTTAAATTTTTTTTGCAAAAAATAAGTACAGTAATACAGTAAAAATTTTCGAAAAAAAACGCACAAACGTCAATTATCCAAATAGTCGATCGATTACTTTGTAAATTTTCATTTATATGATTAAGGGGGTATGCTCCCTTTATCGGCCTACACTAGGGGCGCGACAGGTGTGGCAGGGCTAGCGCTGCATATCCATTATTATCCCCGGGTAACACTAAAAACTTATTTGCCAGTGAAAAGAATAGGGAATAAGTTTTTAGTGTTACCCGGGGATAATAATGCGAAAAAGTACACCATAAATTATTTTTGATCATAACACCAATATGTACAGTATCGTAACAAGGTGACATTTTCCAAACTGCAAAAACTATCTCCTCCCACACGGTATATCAAATTGAGCTCAAATTTTCACAGATCACGTAACGGTAGTATGTCAATCTTTTAAGACGAGCTTTTATCGATCCGGCGACTGAACAATTCTAGAACGCCTAATAACCGAACCTTTTCACGTTTTTCAAAAATTGATTTATTAATTATTAATTCAAAATTATTTAATTAAAAGTAATTTCTGAAAATACACAGTACTATTGCCAACTTTATTCCTGGAATATACGGTCACGTAATCATTTTTTGGCATCACGCATTCGCCATAATTTTAGCTGATGATTTAAAAAAAAATGTTTGAAAAATCTTGAACAAGAAATTAGGAAAATTTTCAAAATATTTTGTATATTCAGAAGAATATCCTTTTCCGAACGGAACTCCATCTCAAAAACGCTTACTATCTCTATAGCGCGTGTTCGAATCCCACTTATGTTGCCTTAGTGATTATCTTGAATATGATTATAGGCAAGGGTCTTGATAATGGAACCGCTAAATTTTATCGATGTGTAATCACTCAAGCAATCACTAAGACAATCACTTAGACAACATCAGTGGGATTCGAACACGCGCTATAGAGATAGTAAGCGTTTTTGAGATG
>SCLH01000245.1:220968-248266 GCA_004367855.1 Oikopleura vanhoeffeni | reverse complement strand
GTAAATTTTCATTTATATATGATTAAGGGTCCTAAATTGCGATTAAAGGCCTTCGAGCCACGGATGGCTCGGAAGACACTACGGGAGTTAACATCAGACGATTTGAAATTTCAAAACTCAGAAATGGGTATCGATGTTTCAAACCTATCTTGTAGAGAATTTTTTTCTGGTCATTTTAAGACCTAGGATCTTTTTTGTTCTTCAAAAATTTTCCAAAAAAATAGATTTTTCGAGATTTTACAGGTAGTCCCCAACCCGGTTCTGGAGAAGCCATATGAAGTGCCAGATGGCTGTTTTTTGGCCAGTGAAAATTAAGCGTTTTTCGGTTAGCTTTTTTTTAATTGAGGGTCGGCGTCGCCGACTCGGTGACCAATATTTGACCTCTAATGACCGGTCAAAGTTCAAGGTCAACCTCAAGTTCATCGTATATACTTGTAAGTACCCTCAAAATAATTTGAAGGGTCGACTTTCTGATGAACGTATTAGCAACTATGGGTAAATAATGTACTGAAAGGTCGCTAGAGAGCAAAAACTGGTCAACACCCAGATCCAAGATAAAGGGAACTTTTTGTTCTTTTTTTTTAAACTACAGTCCCTAACCCCTTGAAATGCACATAATCCCCTTTAAGGGTATGGTGGTTCCTACATTTTCTGCAGTTATTATGGCATACAAATGCACTAAATCAATCATTTATGTTTTAAAAGCACAAAACAATCCAAATAAGAACAAAAAAAATTTCGAAATTGCTGAGTTTTTTTTATTTTTATCTGAGTATTTTTTTCAAAATTAAGTAAAAAATAACGTTTGTTTCAATTTGACTTGAAAAACTTCAAAATTTCGGCTTGGCGTAAGCCAACTTTCTCTTCAGTGGTATCCCAGCTTTCTTTTGAGCCTACTTTCGAAAAAATCGAAGCAAANAGCATTGTAGTTAAAATTGTACCTGTACATTCTTTTCGGGGGAATTTACTTCTGGTAATTTCTGTAGGGATTCGTTGACAAACGCCTCTTTAGGGTGTTTTGAAGGCTTATTTTTAACTTTTTTTGGAGATTTTGTCGTCTGATTTTTTACTTTCATGAGAGAGTTTTTGGGCGATTGAGCGTCGTCATGTTTTTTCTTGGATAGCATTTTATCAAGCAACTTTTCTGTTTCTCCGTCTTATTATAGAATATTCAAAATTTTCGAAAACTGTATCCCTTAAAAAATCAAACTAATTTTTGGTGAAGATAGGGTGGCCAAACAATTTTAATTTCAGCCTTTGAATACGATCTGAGTTCTTGTAGGTTTTCTGTTTTTTTGAACACCTTTTCAGATTGTAAAAAAATTATTATAAGTTTTTGAAAAAATGGTCCGATTTGGTCACGATAGACCTTTTGAGGTTGGATATAGTTTATCTTATACGAACGATCGACGGACAAATCTGCCACGATTTCCTCTCCAAAAAAGGTTACGCCAGGGCAAATCTATCTGCCCATTTACACATAATTTTTTTATTTGCATATCCTGATCCTGTTGATGGTAAATCAGCTTCCGTCTCTGGCTGAGTTGGACCGTCTGATATAGAACTGAAATTTTCCATGTCAAATTGATTTGTTTCAGGAGTTCCAAAATCCGCATCATTAGAAAAATTTTCCATATCGAAATCATCATCATCTTAACTCTTACACTGAGATTGTGGTCTTAAAAACGACCTAAGCATGAGGGGTGGTCGTTGCTGAATGAAGCAGCCTCATTGAGGCTCAAGAAACTAATTTTATTTACCGGTATATCAATTACGGGGCCCTCTTGTCGTTTTTTGTTTTTTTCAGTCAAAATTTTTATATAATTCGTATGTTGAAAACAACTCATCCGATTGAGTTCTTAGATAGCTCAAGCTGAGCAAAAATACCCAAAGAAAAATAAATTGAAAAAATGGTCCAAATCAGGCGATTTTTTCCAATTTTTTCAACAAAAACTGATAATTAAAAAATGTCAGTAATCTCAGAAAAAAACTAAAAATGGTCCAATTCTGTCCAATTTATTATTATTTTATTATTCACTGAACATTTGTGCTCAGTTTGCGCTATCGAAAAACTTAATCGGATGAGTCGTTTTCAAAAGCCGAATCATGTAAACATTTTGGCTTAAAAAGTGGCAAAAAACGTCCAGAGGGCCCCGTAATCGATATAATTTTGCGGATAAAATTTTTTTCAAAAATCACTTTTTACCAAGGCCGCTAAAAAGGCTCAAAATCAATGTTTTTGATGATCTGAAATCGAAGATTTTATTCAAAAACTAACATATTTTATCGCCTTATTTCATCGTTTTGCCCAGTTAATTCAAGTCTCAAATCATTGTTATACCTTAAAAACTAACGGAGATACATTTTGGATATATTTTTGCATCCGACATTTTTAATTCTAGAATTTTCATTTTTTGTTCTAGAAAACATAGTGGGAAAAGCAAGGTTCATCATATCATGTGATACAAGCTCACAGTTGTCGTCGCAAATTTTATTTACTTTGGAATCGATGCGCAAGGTTTTGGACTACGTCTAAGTTTCCGATTAGATCTATGTATCATAAATCACAAGTAATTCATGAATTAGTCCTGAATTTGGATGAAATAATTACGATTTATCGTAAAAAATGGTTATTTTTTCTAATAAAAGTAGATAATTACACTTTTGTTATTGTTTTTCAAGTATATCGAAGATCCTGCCTAGTGTAATTTTTATGTCAATAACAACATAAAAACATAGACGATTGACATAAAAATTACACTAGGCAGGTTCTTCGATATATAGTTATCAAGTGACATGTCACGTGTCATGACAGTGTGGACCATTTTTGATTGCTCAAATTAATTTTTATAATAAATAATTTTTTTCATGGAAAACTTAAATTGAAAATTTTGAAATTTCATTTTTAATGTCCAGTTTCGAAATATTTTTTTCGGAAGTAAAACTTGGGCGAAAATCTCAAAAAATCAATTCCCCGTAATACTTGGGTCCTAAATGCGATTAAAGGCCATTGCGCCATCGAGGCGCAAAAAGACACTACGAGTTAAACTCCGTGGCGCACATCGCTCGAATAGAGGGTCGATAGGTGGAAATGTATAAATTGAGAATTTTGAACATGAACAGGCCAAAGAACAGAGTTATAGAGCAATAAAATTAGATGTTTTTGCGGATCAGATTATTGCGAATCAAAATCTTACGAAAATGGATGAAAAAAAAATTGTGCCACACCAAATATTTTTGAAATCGCAATGACATCCTGAAAATACAGATTTTGGTACATTACAAATGTTTCTAATTTTTATTGGGTGTCCATGACGAAAAAAATTATTATTTTTTATCATAGAAAGAATTCGATCTCATAATCTGATCCAGGAAACATTGGAATTTTATGCCTCGTTTACGTTGCAATTTATTGCGCTTATGGTAAAGGGAGTTAAATCCCTGGGAATTTCAATTTATCCGATTTGGAAGTTTTAGGGTCTCAAACTTATCTTTAATCCATAATCAATAGCACCAAATATTTTATAGTTTTACTGCAACGTTAACCCCACCTAGCACGAGATGTCCTACCCCCTGCCAGCGAGATGTCCTACCCCCCCCTGCACGAGAGTGTTCAGAACAACCGCATGAGTATTAAACTAACAGATGCTGACGCGCAAAATAGCTTTTAGATTTGAAATTAAATTTATGGTTTTTAAAATTGGCAAGATTTCAGTGGTTCAATGTGAAAATACTCAATAAGTTTTTGAAGCCTATTTTCATTCTACCAGGTGGCGCCGAGTGTCAAAAGAATAATGCCAAAGTCTCCTCCTCCCAAAACTTACCCTGTCATATATTTTTGATACATTATCTTGGTTCCCGTACTGTTATAACTGCATATAAACAAAAAATTGCATCCAATATATGCATTTCGGTCTGATGAGAAAATCTAGAACCACAAAATCTGAAATTAAAAATGGGAACTATCGGGGTCTTTTCCGATTCCGCCGGCCAGAAAAATGACCTCCCAATAATATTTTTGGTCTCTGTGTTATGAAACACGCTCGTTCAGGTGGGGGCTAACCGAAAGTCAGATACTTCTAAAAAATGATAAAAAAGATTTTGAAAAAAAAAAGTTGAAAAGGGTAAATTTGAAAACAGACATGGTGAATATTCTTGGGCAAGTTCAATTTAGTTGGTGTTTATGATAAGGGGGTACGTCGCTGGTTTTTGAGGCCTGAATAACAAAGTGTACTCCCTGACCAGAATTTCAAAAAATATTTCGAAAGTTTTTCAATTTTTTCGAAATTTTTCTTAGTATTTCTTCAAAATAAATTTCAAATAATAGCCGTGTGCTTTAATTTAAACCATTAAAACTGTCAAAATGTATTTACCTTGACGTAAGCCTCATTCTGATCAATGTGTGTACGTGGTTCTTGAGCCACTTCGAAATGCAACTTTTTTTTTTGCGTATTTTTCTCATGGGTCCCAAAAAATCAATTTCGAGTTTGGGGTTCGAAATCATCAAAAAATGACAGAGTTTACTGTTTTGTATTTGTATGACTGCTATTTTTTTTCATAAAGTTTCACTACGTAGGAGTGTAGGAGGAGATAAGTTTTTTCCGACAGATGTTTTCTCTATATCAGATAAAACTAGAGCACGAAACATTATGAAAAAAATGACCGAGATTAACTCGTACAGAACCACAATATAAATGTCTAGAGGTATTTGATATTAAAAAAGTGCGTTCATGGCAACGCGTGAACCAGAAGTACTACTGGGAGTTAAGTTTGGCCCTCCCACTTTACAGTTATGTCAAAATTGCAGCTTATTTCGACAAACCTTGGAGCAGATAGTTTTTAACCATTTCGGGCTCAGCGTCTCTTGTGTCGCTAGTGTGAAGAACTGTGCAGTCGGTGAAATTCATCAACCCCTAATTGACGCAAAATCATTTGGCTGCGTTTTCACACATATTTTCATTCAGACCAATTTTGGGTACTGCATTTCCGTGCCCAATTGACCGAAATTTTAAAAACATAAAAATAACATTGTTTCACACAAAACCCTTTTTATAATTATATACTATATGTTATTTGTTGAAATTATTTCTGAATTCGTAAGTGGTTGATTAATTAATATGCAATCATAAATCAAAATTGTTGCTCTTAGCAAATGTTTTTGGTTTAAGATTTTTGACAATTTTTGAAGTTCGTAAATTTGCTTCTTTGAGACAAAACTTTGTACGTAGGGTTTAATATTTCGATCGAAAATATGAAAAAAGTCTAAGATTTTCCATTTTCATTCGATTAATTTGTTCAACATCGCGCCTGTATTAGCCGCAGCCATTACAGGACCGTCGATGAATGATTAATAAATAATACAAAGGGGTCACGGTTCAAACCTGCTAGAATCTTCGAAGGTATCGGTGTTTATGAGTATAATAATGACAAAAAATATTCAGAAATTGGAGATTAAGATAATTCAATAAAAAATCAAAAGAGAACGCAGTACTTGGACACTAAGGAAAGTTTTGTTTACAGATGAAAACATAATGATGAATAAGAATCATACAATTTTTCCTTAAGCATTCAGCACACGACATTTCGATAGAACTTACCTAATTCTTGAAAGCACTCCTGAATAAGTTGGTGAGATTCCATCTTTTTATGATTGGTCCGCAAGATTAACTGGCTGGCTAACTGGTACAGTAAAATTACATCATCAGATCAAGTCGTTCAATAAAATACAGCATGAAATATCCCAAAAATACTTGGGAAAAATCGCGATTTCGGACACATTTATTCTTCGTCAATCGATTTGCTTTTTTATTTTTTCGAAACATATCCGATAACAAAATTTTAATGCAAGAAACAATTAAGTTTCTACCATGCATGGATCTCGAGAAAACAGCCATCCGTCGGTTACGTCAAATTATCACCATCTAAAAATATACTTTGAAACTTTTTCGAGATTTAAAAAAAAATTAGTGGTTAGCAAAGATATAAATTGCCAGGCTAACTAGATTTCAAGATTAAATTAAGGCATCGATCACATGTACTAGTTAAGATAAAGAAATACTGGAAAAAATACTTCGGAAAAAATTCGAATTTCGAAATTTTTTTTTGGTCAAATCGAAAATTTTTATTTTTCGGAAACATACCGATTACCAAAATTTGATCAACAAAATTAGTGCCTACCATAAATCCCTTTCAGGAACTGATGTTAATCTAGGATGTGCGGTGCTGAGGGGGCCAATCCTAAGATCCCTCTAGCCACTCATGTGGTCCACTCCTCAGCCCGCACATCCTTTAATCAACCAATAGTTCGTTAAAGGGATATAGATCTTCCGAGAACAGCCCCCATAAGTACTATTAGTTTTGTATTTTTAAAAGTTCAGATAAATTAAATGAATAACTGTCCGTACTATCCAATTTGAACACTTTTCCCAATTGGGATAAAAATATATATAATTCCCAATAATAAATAAAAGATATATTTGAAAGTAACAAAAAATATTTCCTTAAAATTATATTTTCGTTTACCTTCTAAATTCATATCACTTTTATTTATGTTTATACGGCAACTTCCATACCAGTAAACGATTTAATTTTGAAAGATATAGAGAACCATTAATTTTTGAAGATAAAACAAAAAGTATAAATATGGGCCAATTATCGCCGAAATTTTGTTGACAAAAAACCTACGCATTTGGCAAAAAATGACAAATGCTGGCGTTTTGAGCCGACTTCGTCAAGCATTTTTATGTTTTGTTCTTCTTTTGTTAAAAACAACTTATGAAATATCCAACAACTGGTGGTTACTAAAAATCCAATGAGGGACTGTCATCTTCTAATATAATTTTTTTATTACAGCTGAGAACAAAATGCTTCATTAAATTATTAAAAGCCTTGTTTCTTGACATTTTCTCGATCCATTATTTTTTTCTTCAATTCCTAAAATAAAATCATTGATAATAATTGATATTGAACATATCAATGAGCAAATTGATTGAGAAATTTTTTCATCAAAAACTTTTTTCGACAATATTTTTTTTCCAGTGCTCGAGTACAAAAATATTAAACATGTAGACCGATTTCCGGCAAGGTAGTGACCATTGCACCATAAATCGCATTACGACCGCTTTTTAAACATTAATGGACAAGATTCAGTTATAAGTATCGATAACTTTGAAGACAAAATGACGTTTGTGCGTTTTTTTGGGATAATTTTCTGTATTACAGTATTATTTTTTGCAAAAAAAGTTTTGAATCACCAAATATAAAAATCTTTCATTGTATCAGAAAAAAAAATCTAAGACTTTTTTTTTTCCATTTATACAGAAGCCCAAAAAATGACTCAGGTGAACCGCTATAATTCAAGAAATAAGGTCTGGTCAAAAGTACTGTTTTTCCTTCAAAATGCTTAAATCCACGATTGAAATAAGATGAAAGATGTTTCTTATAGGAGTTTTAAGACTTTTTTCAATTACAATTAAACGTCAAAAACGCATCACGTGACCTTCAAATTAAGAAATAAGGTTTTGGCTCAAGTACACAAATAGTACTCAAATTACGCCGAAAAATTTGTGGGATAATAAACACCTTAATTTTCAGAGTTTTGACATAATGATATTTTCTAAAAAGGTCACGTGATGCTTATTTTCAAAGAATAAGATTTATTATATGACACTATCTCTTAATACCATTATTTTTGGATTTATTTCGTCACAGTGATTTTATTCAGACTTCATGTAACATTGAGAAAAAGTGCTTTTAAAAAACGGTTTGAAGTTTGACCCTGCGGATTTTTTTGAACGTCAATTGGAGTACTTTTTCAATATACTGTATATGTACTATATATTTTTTTTTTTTCGAAAGTACTCAAATCATGCGGAAGACCTCTAAAAAGAATCGTAACGAATTTCTTAGAAGTCAAAACTTGGAAAAAAATGATTACATGAGACGCCTACGCATGAAAGATAGTATATTTCACAACAAAATAATATTTCACAACAAATTAAGAGACATTTTACTAGAGAATTTTGTAAAAAACAGTATAATTATGTTAAGACAGAGCGATAGAAATCATTTTGAGTTTTATATGAGTAGTTTCAACATATAAATAAAGTTTAATTTTCATCTCATTATTGCACTTTATAGTCGAGTGACAGTAAAATTTTCGCAACTTTTTGCTTTTCTTATCTCATTATTGCCTTTAATTCGTTTAAATTTTGTTTATTGGTTTTTATTAAATTGTATAGTCAATGGCTGAATATTATGTTAAGCTATTGAACAATGTATGTGATTAATGAACTTGCTTATATCGGCTCGATTTTAAGAATGGTCACTAGTTGCCGGCAATCGGTCTGGGTACAGATCAATGTCTAAAGTCTACGAGGTTAAGTGTACAAATAATCGGGCTTTCACAACGATCCATAGTTTTCCATAACCCTAAGTGTACACAAAATCGTTCAAAAATGTATTTTTTTGTCAAAATATTTATTGACGAAAAATGCTGTTATCAAATTTCGAATTTATATTCTGAAATCAATTCAGGTTAAAAAAAACAGCAAAACACAAATTGCTTTTGCTGATCGACAAATATTTCACTCAAAACAAATAATGTGATGAAATAAAAACTCCTGTATTCTTAATGAAAGAAAGGTCGATTAGAAAAAGTGTGGATACCGATGACAGTTCCAGTCTGGACGCGACATGCCGTCCACGGCTGAGTTCTGCGGTGGTAAGACCATAGCCTAATTCAAGTTCTATTCGCACCAGGGTCGATGTCGGCCACATCTGAATTTTTTTGAGGAAAACCTGATCGGGAATCCCCGATCAATTGTGCCGACCTCTGATCGACTCTTTCAAATGACCTTGCTCTCATGCAGGATATTTACCTTTACGAAGTCCAAACCGTGTTGATAAACTTTTGAATTACTGAGAAGTGTCTGAGCTTCTTCGACCTTTTTCGAACGAAGTTTTTTGCGTTCATCCAGTTTTTGTCGCATTTTCTCGTTCTATTGCAAATCTCAGTTTTTGGTTTAACGATAAAAGTCGGAAAGTTTTCTTGAATCGAATTATTTGGTTCAAATTTTCATCGACAAAAGAATTTAATTTCCGTCTGTGCTTATCGACATCTTGTTGGAAGGATTGAATATTTTGTCGATTGTTGCATCCAATTCATTTCTATAATAGATACAATTTAGGTCTAATGTCGGCATAGGTATAAATTATATCCCACTATTTCACACTTTGAGAATATTCCGGCCCTACTACTTAAAAACACACGTTTCCTAATCAGGAGCCGGGATATCAAGAGTGTGAATAGGGGATATAAACTTATAATATACAAATTGTGGCCCGTGAAATTCCTACCATAGATAGGAAAATAAAAAAGTTTCCGGAAGCCACAACTAAATTATTGAATCAAAAAAACATTTTTCCGCCTATCATTTTTCGATGGTTAATATTTTTCCAATCCATAATAACTAAATATTTTTCTTTCAAACTTATTGAAAATTATTTATTTGCTTGAAAACTCAAAATTTGGTTGCGGTGGCCATCTTGCCGTTTTTTATTAGGAAAAATCAATATATCTCCTTTTTAATCGAGTTTAACCAGAAAAACCCAAAAAAATCAATCTCCAAAATCCAAAACATATTTTTAAAGATTGATGGCTTTAAGGCCTATGTTTCATAGTTAATGCAAATACCTGTGTGTTTTAAAACACTCAGATGCAGGTGGGTAATAACATCGCAAGCAGTGAAGGGTTAAGTGCATTTAACACAAATTGCAACCGGAAATGATGCATTCTGATTTGCTGAGTAATTTTGCTTTTGGCGTTCGATTATTCGCTGGCCCAATAACACTGTCGGAAGATCAACTTCCCTATATTTTTAGATTACTTCGGTCCTCGGGTCACTCCTTCGCCCGCTTTTGAAACGGGGAACTCGATTTTTTGGCGGGTACCTGCGTTTTTGTTTTTCGAACGGTAACTCCCAAGCATACGGTTCCCGCACAAAAAATGGAAACGGGAACTCGCCAAACATCGGCGTTCCGCACAAAACATCGGAAACGGGAACTCCGCCAAAGCGGTTCCCACACAGAAAAAAATCAATTAAACTTGAGATTTCAGCTTTGATTTATGATTCTCTTTTTACTTTAACAAAATGTCTAGACGTAAAATTTTATGAATTGATTTCAATATTTTATTTAAATTTCCATTTTGAAAAATGAATAATTGATTACACAAGAAGGACAAAATATACACGCCTGGAAAACGAAGGAGCCATACGCGAGACCTCAACTCCAAAATGAATTTCCCCAAACTATATTCCGTCAAATGTGTCCTTCGATCAACTAGATTACAAAATATAAACCGTTACACTTGTTTGTCAGGAAAAAAAATAGGTTTGGGTGAATAGATTAGGTTCCGTAGAACCCTGCCTTCTTGCTCAACAACCTAGTTTTTTATTTGACAAAAGTAGTTTTGCCATGGCCCCAGTGTAAACTATAAGTTTGTGTTACACCTTATACTACCCTATCTTTGAAAGTATTAGAATATAAGGGTTAAGGTAAACTCGGTGTTTCAGTGTACAACGGTATAACGTACGCCAAAAAAGCTGTTACTTGGGAAGGCTTAGGTGTAGAGTAAAAATAGGGTTGTGTTCCGCAGGAACCGACCATATTTTTTAACAATAACCATAGACTTGTCCAGGAAAAGTTTTGCCATGCACGAGTGTACACTATAACAGTTATTTTTCCATAACCAGCAAATTTCCGCATCAAAAATCGGAAACGGGAACTCGCTTCAAATTGGGTTCCCGCACAAAAAATGGAACGGTAACTCGCCCAAAGCATCGGGTTCCGCACAAAAAATGGAAATCGGAACTCGCCAAACATTGGTATCCCGCACAAAAAAATAATTGCGGGAACTCGCACAAAGTGGTTTCCCGCACAAAAGCGGGAAGAGTGACCCCCTAACATTACTCGCATATAATATTTTGGTCCCTGTGTTTTATACACAATGGCAGCAGGTGGGAGTTGAATGGGCAATTTAACTCCCGTAAGTGGCCGACAATCTCATGGACCGTAGTTTGTCTTCTGGACTTTCGTTCCCAGACTTTAAATAAGCATATAACGCGAAGATCATTATAAAAATATATTTTTTCAATGATAATCCATATTATCGTGAAAATCTCTACAGTCTATTTAAACAATTTGTGAAAAAAAATTATAAAAAATTACCAATGTGAATAAGAAATTTAAAATCTCTCTTATTTCGCCGGATTTCTCACAAACAATGCATAAGTACCCGAATTTAGGGTTATTGACATATTTCAAAAATTTAAAATATTAACCGTCCACAATTTGGGATTAAGCTGCAAAAAAATTGAATGTTTTTACAAATCTCTACTAAATGACTTTTAAATTTTGTGGAATATTTATTTCTCGTGATAGAAAGATTACTCTCTTTCTTCTTTCGCCTACGCATTCTTATGTATCAGTATTTCGGAAGTTTGACTTCTAGAAATGCTCTATTTAAACCGGAGGCCATACTGTAATGCAATAAATTCTTAGAAATTCGTTACAATTCTTTTTGTGGGGTCTTCCACGTGATTTGAGTACTTTTGAAAAAAAAGGCATAGTACAGTAATTGAAAAAGTACTCAAATTACGTCAAAAGATGCCAGGGTCAACTTTCAAACGTTTTAAGACTTTTTTCTCATTACACCAAAGTCGAATAAATCACGTGACAGACTAATTCAAAAATAAGGTCTGGAATATTTATATATAATTCTTATTTCTTGAAATATTAGATCACGTGACCTTTTTGGATAATATTATTGTGTTCAAAACTTTTAATTAGGTGTTAATTGCCTTAAAAATTGTCGGCGTAATTTATACACTATTTGTGTACTTGAACCAAAACCTTATTTCCTAATTTGAAGGTCACGTGATCGTTTTTGGACTTAGTGACGTGTAATGAAAAAAAGTCTTAAAACTATAAGAACCACTTCACTTTTTCAAAAATTGATTTAAATAATTTTGAAAAAAAACAAGTACTACTTTTACCAACCTTATTCCTTGAATATACGGTCACATGATCATTTTGGGACTATGGTGTAATGGGAAAAAGTTCTTAGAATTTTTTTCTGACCGTTTTCAAAGGCTTTTTTTGATGATTTAAAATTTTTTTTGCAAAAAAATACGTATTATTTCTAGTAAGAATTTTCGAAAATAAAACGCAGAAACGTCAATTATTCAATAGTCGATCGATCACTTTGTAAATTGTCATACATGATTAAGGTCATAAATTGCGATAAAGGCCATCTGGGAACGAAAGTCCAGGTAGACACTACGAAAGTTAAATAACGTTTCGTATTTTTATTTTGTTCTATCTTTGAAATTCTCAAGTTATTGACTGACCATTTTCTTCATATCTGCTGCAACCTTTTTTTCGGAAATTCGCAATCAATATTTCAAGGTTTTTTGACAAATTTTCATCATCAGAATTATGCGGTTTTGTATCTGTTGGTTGAAAAGCCAAAGCTTTTTTCGTGAGTTCCGTTGCAATTTCCAAATTTTCTTTTGGAATCAAGACAAATTTTCTTTTTAATCAAATTGACCTGTTTTGGGAGTTGAAAATAAAGTTTAATTTTAATTTGAATTTTTTTCATTTTAACTGTTCCTGAATTGGAGGATAAACTTGGCACTTGTCCACTATCACATTTTTGTCCTGGAGTTTCCTGATATTTGATTGGCACGTTTTTAATCTTTGCCTTTCCTAAATTATTTTTTAGTATTTTTTACCAGCATTGTGTTAAAATTGTACCTGTACATTTCTTTTCGGGGGAATTTACTTCTGGTAATTTCTGTAGGGATTCGTTGACAAACGCTCTTTAGGGTGTTTTGAAGGCTTATTTTTAACTTTTTTTTGGAGATTTGTGTTTAAGCGTCGTAAAATGCGATTCAATGGTGAATGGTCACTACTTGCCGGAAATCGAGTCTACGAGTTAAAAAACTGACATTTTCAGCCTTTTATAATAACCACGACGTGGTTACCACGTCACTAATAATACAGAAAAAAGTGGCATGCTGAAATTAAGAAAAGGAATCGAAGAAACCATAGCTGGGTTCAAACGAATGAAAGAACAATTCAAATTTCAATAAAAAATATATTCACACTGAACTCACTAGAAAATAAATAAAGTTCTACGTATAGCAAAGAATCTCTGGTTGAATTAATAAATAGCTTAAATACTTTTCTTCAAACCGATTATCTAAATTTTTACTTCCAGTTGATACCTCTTGAGAAATTATGGGCAACTATCACGATATGGATCTTCACCCCGTATGCGGGAAGCCGGATTCAAATGCGTGGAGATAAGTGATTGACGTGAATTGAATCAAATTTTTAAAAAATTTGCCAGATCGGGTCGAATTTTTTCTGGAAATTTTCCGGGTCGAGCGTTGACCCGGTTACTTTTTCCTTCAGGGCGACAATATTTTTTCGACCCAGCTCGGGTCGGGTCGATCGATTTATATCCAAACCAACCAATATCCAAACCAAGGGATATACAAAAAAAATTTGACCCGGAAAATCCGATCCCCATATTTTTGAATTCCTTGAATTTTTAGTGTTACGAGGAGCAATTTGGCCGTCAAATTTGTATCCTCCCTTTTTCGAGAAATACTATTGACAAGAGTTTTATAGATGGCAATTTATTAACGTTTATTTTGCGCATGTCCTGTTTAGTCCGATCTTGAGGATTTTAATCGATCTGGAAAAATATTTTTCCCATCGTTATTTTTCCCCAACTAGAGTTCACCAACCGGATGTAATTCCCCGGTTTTTCCGACTATTTTGTGAAGTTTTATACAAGATCTTTATTTGAAAATAGATGGCTTGAACATAATTTAATTGCAAAATTTTTTTTTTTATCAAGTAAATTGGCATTTAAAACTTCAAACTGGCAGTGGAACTTAGTACTTATCCGGCTCAATCAGTTGGTTATGCTTATCGGAAAGATTTGTCGATATCAATTGGGTTTTCGAAAAGAAAATTGGCAAAATGAGCAAAAAAAATATCGTTTGATTAAAAATTATGCTTTAAATAAGAGTCAGACACGAAGGTTAAACGAAGGTTAACGACTGAATGGCTCCAAAAATCATGTCGAAAATTGTGTCTATGAAAAATTTTGGCACGTGATGCTACAGAATAATTTCAAAATGTTTTCGTTTTCCCAATATTAGTTTAGTCGTGGAAATCCCGACATAAGCAATTTTTGTTATTTTGAACATCTTACAATTTTCCTATAATATGGATTACCGGACCTCAGAGTACAAATCCTAAATCAAGTTTTGAAAAAATGTGAAATCTGGACCATTGATTGGTTGATCCTTTCTCAACCTGACCAATGAAATCGGCCTATTCGCCAATCCATGGTTTATTGAGTGCTAATAATCGTGCGTGGTTTGTATCATTCAAATCTTTTAGGAATTCTGTACTCTGAGGTCCGGTAACCAATAACAATCATAACCCCCCACACTTCTTTATTTTTTATAAAACTTTTCACAAATTTCGAGGTTTCTCTGAAAAATAAGTGTTTCCCTGGAAAAATTGTTTAATCATATTAGTAATCTCCAATATGTTTCCTCTCCGACATTCAGATGAAAGAAAATATTTTTTTGATTGAAGTCAAAATCAATATAATTACGAGCCGGATCAAACCAGAGCAATAAAATAAAGCTTTAACCGATGCCACCAGATTTATTGGGCTTGGCTCGCGCAAAATGTTTAAAGTTTAAACTATTTAAAAAATAATTGATTTGCGGTATAATGTAGCGCTAGCCTCACCAACCTCTCGCGCTCTAGTAGTGGTAATATAAGTCAAGTGACGGTCACAGTCAGGATCTTACCTTTTATACATTCGTGCAGGCAGACTGGTGCTGACCAAGCTGATAGAACCTGATAAAAAACGGCTCATAAAACGAAAACTCAGACAAGGTTAATAACGTTGGTGGCGCTGTGTTCTGAGAGGTCAAAGTTTTTCTTTTCCAAATTTAAGCAAATATTGACATCTCTCATTAACAAAATTACAACGATTAGTATATCCATTAGATGGCCGGAGGAAACACTACAAATCTTTTTTGCTTTAAAAAACATAGGGAAAAAAATGAGTGTTCTTCGCCATCATGATTGACTATAATGAAATATTATGTTGATGTTGGATCGCAAGTTGTTTTACGAGTTCATTTAGAGTTACTCCATTCTAATGGTTGTATTTATTGAATATTTCGGACCAGAACAATTCAAATAATTTATAATTTAATTGTCGATTTCGAGTATTACCAATAGAATCACACGATTCTTAAATTTAGTTGAACAGCACATTTTCTTAAGTAAATAGGCTGAAATTTAAAATTACGGAGCAATTATTTCGTCGATTCAATCGGTTGATCGAATTCACCAATTATTGACAACACACATGTTAAATTGGAAACATTTCCAACCTCGAGGAACAACCCTGAAGGAAATTTGAGAGAAAATGTGTTGTTAAACTATGGTTAAGAATCGGTTGATTCGATTGTCCGTACTAGAATCGATTGAAGTTAAATTGCTGAACGTCAAGATTTTGATGTGGGCAATACCAATGTCACCAACTTGTTTACGTCACGGTTTATTCGTGCTCAGAAGTTTTTGAATTAATATTAAAAAGAATCAAATAATTATGATCAAATTACGAAAATGAAGTTACTTAGTAACACAGGGTATAAAATCTTCTTTACTACCATTTGAACACTATTTGATGTGCCGGATTAGGCTGTGTCCCAAGGTCACTCCCTTTTTGATGTTTAGTCCGAAACTCAAAAATCGAAAAAAGTACATTTGGTCAATTTGGGTCAGCGAAAAAAATTTTGAGGTCAATGACCAAAAAATCTGGGAAATCCGGCTTTCTGATTGGTAAAAAAAAAGTTTGTCAAGAAATCAAAATTTAAGGGACTTTAAATAGGCGGCCTAATCCACTGATAATCAGTATTTTTTTTTTAATTTGTTTTTTATTAAAACTCGAGTTATAGGACCTGAAATAACCCAAAATCCGTGAAAAATCGACGAAAAAGACGATTTTTCTGAAAAAAAGGGTATGAAACTACTCGCTTGTTGGTTTTTTTTCAAGTTACTTGTCGAATGGCACCTTGCGTTTTATAAGAGCTCTAAAACTTGAAAAAATTTTTGCCCTTTATTAAGAGCTGAAGCCTCAATTTGAAAATTTTGGCAATTTTGACACCAGATACCCTCTATGAACAAAAAATGTCAGATTTTGTGCAAATTTTCAAATTAAAAATGTGTTAAAATACGCATGGTTTCATTGCTTGACAATGATGTGTTAAATATCAAAATATGATGATAATTATTTCAAAATTTATCGACTAACAAAAATAAACTGAAAAAAAATCGTCAAAATCGACGAAAAAATGAACGATTTTTTGGGAAAAAGGGTATGAAACCTACTTGTTTGGGTTTCATTAAAGTTTATTGTCACAATAGCAACAATGCGGTTCATTTTTGGAGGGCTATTAAGATGAAAACCAAATTGAGGTCTGTTATTATTTCGCGATCTACAAAGTTAAAAATTTCCGAAAAATATTTTCATTCAAAAACCTCTCATCAAATCTTGCATTAAGTAACACAAAGAAAAACGATGTAATATAATAAATATTGAATCTAATTGTATTAAAATTGGACTAATTTTGACTATAAGTACAGAAGCAATATTAGAGTTCTGTCGCCGACGGCTTTTAGCCAAAGAAATACTTCCGGTGAATTTAATTACAGCAATTCATTATCACGTTCCTTCCGGTTAATTTAAAGTCACGAATCATTGTTCTACCTTACCAAACTTCAGGAGGAGATACATTATTGCATAATTAATTTTCAATAACTCTTCTATAACCAACGGTCTGATTGGACAGCCAAACACGTTTCACCTTCTAATGTTTTTAGGATGCAAGAATTGTTAAAATATATCAGACGTTATATTATTGTGTTCACGATTAGTACTGCGGCGACAAAAAACCTTAAAATGCGACGATCACCCCCATTAAACCACTACTCCCTTTAAATACACAAAATTATATTTCTCTCCAGATAACTGATTAGTAATCTTTTTTGATTTTTGCAATTCCTGATAAAGAAACCGTCTTATTTTAAGTCACATCAAAAAAATGGCCGGTTTACCAGACTGCGGTCCCAAACCTTGCGCTAGAAGGAAAAACTTGAAAAAAAAGGATTATATATATAAATTATATAAGAATTGAGCATTGTCTCAATAATTTCCAACTGAATTGGTATTTTTTATTTTCTTAAAGTGTCATTATTGTTTGTTCTCGCTGGCACATCACAACGAGAAACATTTTCTTAAGTCTTAATATTTTTGGCCAATCACGAGTCCGCAGCTGCAATCAGCAATTAGCGACGAGTTGCGAAAAAATGTTATTTTCTAGTGAATCCACTTCAGAGGACGGTATCGTACAAAATACAGGGCAAAAATTTTTAGTTTTTTTTTTGAGTCCAGGGTGACTCAGAAGATCATAGCGACATTTAAGCTATTAAAACCCAAAGCGAGCAAGAATCAAAAATATTTGTAACTTTGAAATAAAAATTGTTAGTTTTGACCATCAATTTAAAGTTATGAAAAACTTTGAGCAAAAAGTTTCTCGTGTTATTGCGCCTGCGAATAATCCCGAAAATGTACTTATTCATTAAACCTTCAACTTGATTTTTCGAGATTTCTGACTGGACACGCTATGTCACGATCCAGTCTTTGAACATAAAGCATTTAATTTATCAGAATTTTTTTTTAAAAAGCGATCAAGTGGTTGAAAACGTTTGTTTACTAATATACAGTATGTAAGATTTTTCTTCCTGTTTTTCCCAGTTGGCAATCTGTATTTCAACCGTTTTTGATTGGTTTCAATCTGGAAAAGACGTAGGTATCTTGCCAAAATTGATCGTTTCCATGGACGGATTTAGCAAGTTATCCAAATTGGGAAAAGATAGAGCAAAAATTCTTTAATACTGTATGATTAAATCTTGTTATTATATAAAGAAAGGAGAAATATGTAGACTAGCTCTTTGGAAATGGCAATTTCCTTTTCAATTTTGCGACAATACAGTTTTAGCCAACCCAAACTCATCTCAAAACGTTTACTATCTAGCCTAGGAATCAGAGAGATTTTAACGCAGTTTAGAGACCGCAATTTTAGGGTCAGGGACTGTCACGCTAATATTATTTGTAGTAACAAACGACTTGATCGTCTCCGACTAATCTTAATGTGGCAAATGTGCCCAATAAAGTCGGACAAATCTATCGATTTCTGCGAATATTCTCTGTACCGATCAAATTGTAAAGAAAACGACGTTACGCGATTATGTCGGTGACATGTATGGCCGAGATCGACGTACTAGCCGAGTTTATTATTAGCTCGGTAGGGGCACTAATCACCATTTCAAAGGCAGAATTATGGACGATGGAAATAAAGATGTATGCAGCGCGGGTAAGAATATTACTACAACTGTGACAAATATATTTGAACGGTTATTAATTACGCGGAGTGCCTCAGTGTATGGATAAAAGAAACTTGCTCCCTATATTCCAGTAAGATATATTGAACCCGTTTCTTGATAGACAAATCCATGCTCTGTAATCAATAACTTGAGATAAGTTAAAAATCATTTTACAATGAATTCCAAATTGGGAATTTTAATAAAAATCAATCAAAAAATGTATAATTTTTAATTAAGAGTATGGTGGTTCCTAACATTTACTGCCGTTGTTTTTGTCAAAAAATGCACCAAATTCAATCTTTTATGTTAAAATAATAATGTTTTTGCTCTTCACCTTAAATTTTCGGAAAATTGGCATATTATAACTTATTGGGGAAGCGTTTTGAGCGGTGAACTTGCCTTATTTTTTGTATTAATTTACTCTTGTTTTACCATCAAGTTCATTTCAATTACCCAGTCCAAAAACACTTTGTTCCTAATTCTTGTAAAATTAAACAATTTTTGGGACTTGGGGATGTAAATCGATATAAAAGAATTTCGTAGGATTAAACTTATGGCAACTCTTATCTAATTGATTCGTCCCGAGCCAAGAAAAAAATTCACATACTTTTAAAGAAAAAACGTTATATTCCGGGCATCGTATCGATTTGTAAAAAGATTCGTGAGAATCCCCGAGTCCCTATAACCAGGGGTCGGCATACCTTTTGAAAACCTGATCAGATCGCACATTTTTAAAAACTGTCGAATCGAAACTGATGCGGAATCGCAAATTTTCATACCTGATCGATCGAACTTGATCGGATTCGTAGATTTTATAAAAACCTGATCGGATCGGATCAAAGTCGACCGATTCAAGTATTTGTCTATCCGATCAAGGTTCGATCCGATCTGATCGAGTTTCGATCCGAAGAAAGTTCTGCCGACCCCTGCTTAAAACACCTAATTTACTGTATATCAGCCTAAACGATTAAATATGTTTTATCCGCGACAGACAAGGCAATCTATTAGATAGATTCGCCTTAGGGTTCAAAGCACAGCGTTTGTTTCGTATCGGGCCCTAATCAAGTTTTCAATTCGTCTGAGATCGTCTGACATACTGTATATAAATGTGCGCAGTATCAAATTTCTTCGAAATATTGAAGATCGGGATTCCAAATTTACAGCAGGATATATCAAAGGGAATTTGAACAAAAAAAGAAATTTTTAGATTATTTCGCGCAGGCGGCCGCGATGGCGTGTGGGCTGGATGCATGCAAAATGACGAATTTGAAATTGAAATTGGAACGTTTTAAAAATGTAAGATTTTTAATTCCTAGAATGATTCATTTTCAGATTGGCCCCGGATTCGCGAAAAAAACTAACTTGCGGATTTTTACTTCTAGAACTTTGTTTAGAAAGGATGCGACTCTGAATTTAGAAAATTTTTTTGAGAAAATACAGAACGGCCGAAATTTAGAAAAAATCGTAAACATGATTCTGAAATGTTTATCATTTAGTTGACTAGTATTAGGGTCTGCTTGAACACGTGGGTAACTGACATTTTTTTTCTGGATAAAGTTACGTCCATTTTGATCTTGTGTGAACAGTCCTAATTGATTCAATTTGAACGGTTTAAAACATCCTTGGCGCGATTAGACGTGAATACGAGTAGGTAATTTAGTGGATAGGGAGGGGGTTCTTAGAGAAAATAATATCAGAAGTTAAAATGGGTACAAATTATTGGCTTACTTTGTAGAGAATTTATGTGGTTTGTTACCCTTAGACCGTTTAAAATTTTAAGTTTTTTTCTATACGACATTATCTAAGATCAGGGAATCCCTGTTCCTTCGGTTCGCCGTTCGTGTTTGACCTATGCTTATATGAGACCAGGTGGAGAGTTTTCAGTTAATATTTGTGACCATCATAGACGATTTCGTAAAGTAGAAGTTCAACACAAACGCGACCGAAGGAACAGGGGATCCCTATGCTAGATATTGCAAAAAATCATCTTGACCGTTATAAAGTCACGTTAATTTTTTGTATATTTGTTACGTATATTTTGGTTATGTAACAAGGTTCTATGTAAGATATCTCCAATTTCGCAAAATTTTGAAAAAAATCTCGAAAATATTTCAAAAACTATTTTTTTCAATTTTTCAAAAGAAATTATCAGGAAATGGCTACCTCGGATTTTTTTAAACCGCTCTTAGTCTCTGATTTTGGGCCTCGACAGGTGACAGCCAAGGTAAAAAATCTTAGATTTTTCTTCAATGTTGATTTGAACTTAGATCCGCGAGGAAAGCTCTTCATTACCATCACCGGTTAACCGCGATTGGACTGGTCAACGTTGAAAGGTTTCGAATTATTTACCACCAAAATATTCACTCCCACCATTCGGGATCTTTTTTTACTTTAGGGGTAAATTACCCCTTTTTTCCCAACCCGAAAAAGTTTTTCCATCTCAAAAAACGCTTACTATCTCTATAGCTGCACTTCCACAATTAATATCCGACTTAATAGAAATAATGGGTGGATTGTTCTGAACTTCTTGGGGTGAATAATATATTGCAAAAATGAAAACAAAAATTATGAAAAAAAAATATTTGGTAGTCACCGTGATCAAAATATAGCAATTTTTCGTTTTTTCAGTATTAATTTATATAAAACAGATGAAAATCGGTATTTTTGGGTCAACGTCCCTTATAAATGAAATTAAACACACTTTGAAAAAAAAATTCAAAATATGATTTGTTTGGCTGTCAAAAAACCTCGATTTTTCGAGAAAAAAAACGTAAAAGGGAGAAAAAAGGATGCCGTTGACAACAAAAATTATTTTATTATCAAATTAACCGCCTTTGTTGACTTAGTTAAGTACAGTTTTTTGGTACATACATCTAGATAGATGGTTTGTCATATTACACTTTTTTGAGAATTTTTGAAATTTTTTCCGCAGTAATTTCTACAACTGGAAAAAAAAATTGCTGAAAATTTTTTTGCAGACTTTTCAGGACGATTTTGAAAAAAACGAAAAAAAAAAATCGACCGAAAGGCCGATAAATGGGAATTTTATGTTTTTTATTAAGTTTGAAAAAAAAATTCATCGGCCGTTGGAGCTCATTTTTCCACAAAATGGATTAAAAACACCAAATTCCCTTTCATCGCCTATGGGCGGTTTTTTGCTTATTTTTTAAACAATGTTTGAATAAAAATCAGAAAAGGCCTTTTCATCGGCCTTCGGCCGATTCTGGGGCTCTTTTATTAAAAAATTCAAATTGAAATTTAAATTCCCCTTTTATGCAGCCGTCGGCCGTTTTTTTGGCTCATTTTTAACAAATTTGAATATAAATCACAAATCCCCTTTTATTGGCCTTCGGCTGATTTTGCTCATTTGTTAGCAAATCTCTGAAATAAATCACAAAAATCCCTTTTGTCGGGCGTTTTAGGCTCATTTTTTAACAAATTTGAATATAATCACAAAATCCCCTTTTATCGGCCTTCGCCGATTTTTCATCTGGGAATCGTGTGATTTGATCGGTCACTATTTTTCGACGTTCATGAGACGTCACAGTTATGACGCTGAGTGACTACTCTTACCGAAGTTTTCCATTCTCGATATTAAACCGTTAAAACTTTTATTAATGCGAAGTTAAACAGAAAAAATGTTCAGTTTTGAAAATTGTTAGATTCTATTCTCTACTATTTTTGAAAAAAAACCCTTTAGTCAATACAGTCGATACGCATTTATTACAATTTTAAATTCTTTATTTCGAATTGACTACAGTGTTGAGCTTATCCACCTCCACACCCCGTTAAAAACTCTTTCAGGTGCTAATGAAGTTTCATCATTAGCAATGACTTACATTTGATAGGGACGTCCGAATTCAGATTGGAAAATATTATCTAAAACGGCTTATCATCAAAAGCTGGATTGTAAAAACAATGTTCGAATTTTGCATTTGCACGATATGTGAACTCAAAAGTGGCCAAAAATGTAATCCATCATTAAATTGCGGGAGTCGATAATGTTGATCGAAATACAACAGTGTCACTTAAATAAAAACGGAAGAATATTTTTGTTGCCAGCCAATATCAGAATTTTAGATTTAGATTACAGTCCTGTTATAACTATAATAAATGACCAGTTAAAATACAAATGTTTTTGAAATGCAGTTCTTTTGATTTTCATTGAAAATTTGTGGTAGGCGGTTTTTACAATCAAAAATTTGCATATTCCTTTTTACCAACGGAACTCCATAATAAAAAACATTTACTATAATCTCTATAGTTCGAATTAACACTAATGTTTTCCTGACGATTTGAAATAAGAAATTTCAAAAACAAAAATGGTATCGATGTTTTAACACTACTTGTAGAGATTTTTTTTTCTGGTCATTTTAAGACCCAGGATTTTTTTTATGAAAAATTTTCAAAAAAAAAGATTTTAGGTCAATTTTTCGGATTTTACAGGTAAAGTCCAAGTTCTAGCGAAGCCGTATGAAGTGCTAGAAGGCTGATTTTTTGGCCAGTGAAAATTAAGCGTTTTTCGGTAGCCTTTTTTAATTGAGGGTCGGCGACCAATATTGACTCTAAATGACCGGCAAAGTTCAAGGTCAACTCAAGTTCATGTATAGACTTGTAAGTAACCCCAAAAGAATCGGAAGGTCCACTTTTCTAATGAACTATTGAACTATGGTCAATAATGTACTGAGAGGTCGCTAAGAGCAAAAACTTGGGTTCAACACAAGGTCACCTCAAGTTCATCGTATAGACTTGTAGTCCCCTCTAATATCGGCAAGGGTCGACTTTCTGATGAACCTATTAAGCAACTATTGGGTCAATAATGTACTGAAAAGGTCTGCTAGAAGAGCAAAAACTGAGAGTAAAAAAGTTTTTGCTCTCTAAGCGACCTTTCCGTACATTATTGAGTCATGTTCCTAATACGTTCATTAGAAGTCGACCTTCCGATCTTTTTGGGGGTACTTTACAGTCTATACGATGAACTTTGAGGTTGACCTTGGGTGTTGACTCATTTTGCTCTCTACCGACGCTCTCAGAACATTATTGACCGAAGTTCCTAATACGTTACATTATAATGTCGACTCTTCCGATTCTTTTTGGGGTACTTACAAGTCCATACGATGAAACTTGAATTGACCTTGAACCTGTTGACCGGTCATTAAGGTCAAATATTGGTCGCCGACCCTCAATCAAAAAACGAGCTACCGAAAAACGCTTAATTTTCACTGGCCAAAAAATCAGTCTTCTAGCACTTCATACGGCTTCCTAGAACTGGATATGGTACCTGTAAATCTCGAAAAATTGAACCAAAATCATTTTTTTTTGAAAATTTTATAACAAAAAAAATCCTTGTCTTAAAATGACCAGAAAAAATTCTCTACAAGATGGTTAAAAACATCGATACCCATTTTTAGTTTTGAAATTTCTTATTCAAATCGTCCTAGTTGAATTGTCATGTAAATACACAGCGATCAATATTTATCGGTCCCAATATCAAGCACTTTTGCCTACAAATCCTACTCAGACGGTCGCTAAGGCAACATAGTGGATTCGAAACAAGTGCCTATAGATTGTATAACGTTTTCGAGAAATGGAGGTTCCGTTGGTAAAAGGATATGTCTTCATATTTGCAGTTATAAACCATAGGTGATTTATGAACACTACAAAAGTGGCTTAATGGTAAGATAGGAGGCCGTAATTTTTCTTTTCAATTTTACGTTTTAATGTAGCTATAAATATTATTTTTTTTTCTATCTGTTCAAAAAAATTTTCGTAAAAATCGTCACAATATGCTAAAAAATGAAAATCCGTTTTTTGAAATTGCCCTATCATTTGGCTCGAATTTTTCCTTGAATGTTGTTTCGAAAAAAATTATAAATTTCAAGTTAAATGATCGGTAATTTTAATAACGGATATTTCTTTTTTTTAGAAATTGCTGTCGTTTTTATTATGCCTTACTAGTCTTTATATCGCAGTGTTCGAATCCCATCTATCTTGTCTTAGTGATTGCTTGAGTATGATTATAGGCAAGGTTGCCTTGATCTTAGGACCGCAAAGTTGATCGGTTGTAATTACTCAAAGCGATCCACTAGACAACCAATACGTAGCATTTCAAGATGGATTAGGTTGAAGGAATATGTAACTGTATACACAGATAACTGGTATGTAACAACAGTATGTTCATCAGAAAGTCTGTTCTTTGAATGAATTCTTTTAGTTTGGAATTTATTGAGCTTTTGTTGAGTTATACTAAGGGCAAGTCCGGGAGTCCGAACCAGGTAACGGGAAAAGTTCGTCGAGTTGGCGCTAACTATTTTCCAAAATTTGTCAAAATGCGAGATTTTCGGACTTGCTCAAAATGACCTCATAAGGGATACCAAACGAAATTGCGATAATCTAAGACTTTTTGGCTGAAAAATTTATAATGTCTCATCAGTGACACCCTAAATCCCCACCGTCCACAAAGCGCCTAAGAGTGTTGAACTTGGCGATTTTCAATTCGAATACGCAATACAAACTCTCGGTTCCATATTTTTATTAAGAAAATATTTATTTGAAAAAATAGGATTGAAGTCAAATCAAATCGGTGATCTTCAGAATGGCAAGTGAAATGCCATTATCGGATTATGGGAAATTGGCCCGATGAGAAATGATGAATGTGTTCAAAGCTGTTTAAAATAGCAATTTAAAACTGGTTACAGGTAAATTTGGAAAAAACTTAAATCTTTTTGCGCTTTCAAGCAAGTTTATAATTAAAGCTTTTGAGAAGGAATTTACCCAAAACGGGAAAATTCTGGAGATAAATTAAAAAAAATGACGAAAATAGTTTATAAAAAAATTTATATTCGGGCTTTTAACCAGGTGAAAATCCCGGGTTTTAATTCTAAATTGCCGGTTTAGTATAGTGTGGGGAAGCCTGCGAGCTCTTAAAGTGCGATATTTCGTGATCTATCACATTTCATAATTACAAATTTCAAACATTCTTTTTTTTGAGAAGAGTCTTTCGTTTTAAAAAATCAAATAATAGTGGTAAGTGTACTTACAAGTACATCGCATTCAGGGAATAGTTCCGAATTGACGTTTTCTGAATTATGCATTTTTGCGAAAAATATTCTCATTTCGAAAAAAAAATCTGTACGAAATGATTATAATAAATCGAAAAAGCTCTACAAATACATTACACCTAATGACTAAAAAAGCTCCACCTCAAAATGTTTACTATCTCTATAAAGATTCTCTATAGATTTATAGCACGTGTTCGACATCCCACTAATGTTGTCTTAGTGATTGTCTGAGTGATTGCTTGAGAGATTCACACCGATCAAATTTAGCGGTCCCTTATCACGATCCTTTTCCTACAATCACTTTAGTCTTAAACAAGCATTAAGTGGATTCGAACATGCGCTTTAGAGATAGTAAACGTTTTTGAGATGGAGTTCCGTTGAAAAGGGATAAATATATATAATATCATATCTCAAAAATCAATACATTCTGATTAAACTATTAAAAAAATGGTGCTACCGCCATGGGCGCGGCCACACAGGTGTCAGATTTTTTTTTTTCGAAGTCAAATTTTTTTCTTCTTGAGGTCAATTTATATTCCCCAAAAATCAACAGCACACGATCAATATATCCCCTATTCACACTTTTGTAAATATGCCGGCCTCCTTACTTTAAAACACAACTACATTTCCAAATCATGGCCGGGATATTACAAAATGTGAATATTTTTCCCTACATATATTCACGATTAAAATTATTCAAGACGACGTTTTAGATTTTACTATTTGGGTTAGCCAGCGGCCAGAACTGTATCTTTAGCAAAAATTATTTTTTTTCTCAATAAATACACTCTAGCTATAATACACATTAACAATGCGACTTTTTCAAAAAATAATCTCCTCCTAGGTTCATTTTTCAAAACTGCGCAAATTTAAAACCTATCGGATAGCCTTATCCCAAAACAAGCAGCGACAAAAACTTCGGAAAAGCCAGTATTTAATAATTCGACCCAAACCTCGAAATATATTTTTTTTAAATGTGCTATAATTTGTTACGATTTTTTAATGAGTAAGTTCAACAAACCTTTAAAGGTTGTTTTTTTAATAAAACATATGTTTTTCTAACTCAATCACAGAAAAACGTTAAAAAAAAACGTCAAAATTTTTCTTGTTTTTTGGTTGTACGTAGGGCTACTAGTAAAGTGCCACCACCCACCTTAATAAATGAATATTTTAATAGGCATATTGTACTGCCTTTCACTACAGAAATGAAGGCGCTGTTTGGGAAAGTGTGAACGACTGTATCAGCGAGGGCTGATGCCAGAAAAAGAACATTTTTTACACTTCCAGCTTCGCTGATCATCATAAGTTTCCGGATTCAAGTTAAGACAATCAAAAGTGACCCATTGTTATACAGAAATTTAACTCATTTAGATTTGCTTTCACTGGATACAAAATCGAATATTTTTTTGACCGGGTTCGATCTCGGCGGCGCACAACTTTTTTATCTTAAAATGATGCTTGGGGAAAAATTTATACTTGTATATGTTTATTTTATGTTTTGTCATCCGTAATATAATATACAGTATATTACTACACTTTATATTTTTGGGAGTTTCGGAATGGGTGTTTGTTTTTTATAAAAATTGTCATAAATTTTTAAAGCATTCAAAAAAATATTGCTACCTATGAAAAATTTTAAAATTGTGATTTTTATTTATTTTTCTTGTGGATCCCCTCAAATAATT
>SCLH01000245.1:170982-220947 GCA_004367855.1 Oikopleura vanhoeffeni | reverse complement strand
GACTTTTTGTCAAATGTGCCTGCGACTGCTGATGAGAAGAGGTGATTTGAAAAATTTAACATTCCAGATGTTTAAAAATAAATCTTTCCTTAGATACTGAATCAGTAATCTATATATGACATTTTATCGACAAAAATGTGTGTAAAGTATTTATTCAAAACTCGTAATATCTTGGAAAACTATGAGTTTTATGGTGAGCTTGGCTGTATCCAGGTGACCAATATTTGAATTGTACGGTCTGTGACGATGTTGTTTCTGAGCCGTTTTGGCTCCCGAAAATTTTTTTTCCTTTAGATAGTCAAAGAGTGTGAGGGGGTTAAGGGGGTTCCCAACGGAGTTTTTGACTCCGATTTATGTCAAATTTTAGATTACGTTCAAAATCGAAAATAATTGGCTCTATAGGTAATTGAGAAATAAATGCGAGTTCAAAAATTATATTTTCAAAGCTCTATCTGATCGGGAAAATATGTTTTATGAGCGCCCAAAAGATGTTCGAGCCAACATGAAAAAAAATAATTAAAATCGCGAGAAAAAATGTTTTTTATTTCGAGCATATTGAAATAAAAAAAGTTAGGCTCATATCCTTAGACTCATATCCTCATGTAACTAATTAACGTATTAATCTTAAAAATTATAAAAATTCGAGAAATTATGAAACTGTCCAGGTTTGCATTCCTACCTGCAGATAGAAACTTATTTCTCTAGTTTTTCACAGCCATTTTTTTTTCTCTCTTGAAATATAAAATTTCTTTGCGTCACTTTACTTTATGAAAATGAAATTGTGAGTTTTTAATTTGTCTTCAGGTTTCAACACACCTAGTGGCAAAAGATCGTTTTATAAGATAGTGCTTATAAGATAGTGCTAGAAGAACTGATTTTTTGGCCAGTGAAAATTAAGCGTTTTTCGGTTAGCCTTTTTTTGATTGAGGTCGGCGACCAATATTTGACCTCTAATGATAAATATAATAAAAAGAAATACTTTGTAAATTTTTATTCACTCGTTGAGTTCCGCCTACGCACTTTTCAAGCAAATTTTGGTTGTGTGAAAGTTATATTTCTAAACGGATAGTGCCTACAACGAACCTAATGAAACAAAAATTTCATAAACTAGCTCTTGTCATTTTAATTCAACTCTAAAATCCAAAAAAAATTTATTATTCGAAATTGTAAATTAAAATTGATGGTGCTTGAAAATTTAGTTCAATACTATTGACTCAATTTTTGGATTTTACAGCTGAAGTAAAAATGACAATAATTTGTTCATTCTGATGGTTTAAGAATCTGATAGTTTACTACATACATGTAAAGAACTAAAATTTGGGCTCAGGACATGGAAGACTTTCCGAAAACGCTTCAAACTCAAAAAGAATATTTACGATGAAAATAATAAGACAATTTAAGTAAAAAATTAGAATTTTTACAAAATCAAATTATGTTTATAATCGTTATAATCGCACAGTAATTTTTTTTTCAATTTCAATTAGTTAGTTAAAAACAAAAATTATCACGAAAATAATGCCTTCCGGCGGGCCTACCGGAGTTGATACAGTATTTGTTTAACGTGCTCTTTTGAATTTATATTTATAGGGCCTGCCATGAAGTATGATTACAAATATTATTTGGTCAATTTTTCATTGAATATTTTATGACTTTTTAACGCCGAAAATAATTTTATTAGCAAAATTTTCTTCGTAGTTAATCTAACGTTTTTCAGAATTTGAACGTCACTAATAATACAGAAAAAACTGGCATGCTGAAATTAAGTAAAGGAATCGAAGAAACATAGCTGGGCTCAAACGAATGAAAAAACAATTCAAATTTAAAAAAAATATATTCACACTGAACTCACTAGAAAATAAATAAAGTTCTACGTATAGCAAAGAATCTCTGGTGAATTGATAAATAGCTTAAATACTTTCTTCAAACCACTATCTAAATTTTTACTTCCAGTTGATACCTCTTGAGAAATTATGGGCAACTATCACGATATGGATCTTCACCCCGTATGCGGTCGGGATTCCCGACTCGGGAAGCCGGATTCAAATGCGTGGAGATAGTGATTGACGTGAATTGAATCAGATTTTTAAAAAATTTCAGATCGGGTCGAATTTTTTCTGGAAATTTTCCGGGTCGAGCGTCGACCCGGTTACTTTTTCCTTCAGGTCGATCAATTTATACAAAAATGTATTCAAAAAATTTTGACCCGGAAAATCCGATCCCATATTTTTGAATTCCTTGAATTTCTAGTGTTACGAGGAGTAATTTTGCCGTCAAATTTGTATCCCCCTTTTTCGAGAAATACTATTGACAAGAGTTTTATAGATGGAATTTATTAACGTTTATTTTGCGCATGTCCTGTTTAGTCGATCTTGAGGATTTTAATCGATCTGACAAATATTTTTCCCATCGTTATTTTTTCACCAACTAGAGTTACGAAACCGGATGTAATTCCCGGTTGTCCGACTATTTTGTGAAGTCTATACAAGAACTTTATCTGAAATAAAAATAAATGGCTTGAACATAATTTAATTGCAATTTTTTTTTTAATTTTATCAAGTAATTGGCATTTTAAACTTCAAACTGGCAGTGAAACTGAGTACTTATCCGGCTCAATAGTTGGTTATGCTTATCGGAAAGATTTGTCGATATCAATGGAGTTTTCGAAAAAAAAATTTGCAAAATGAGCAAAAAAAATATCGTTTGATAAAAATTCTGCTTTAAATAAAGTCAGACACGAAGGTAACGACTAAATGGCTCCAAAAAATCATGCCGAAAATTGTCTATGAAAACACTTGACGCGGAATCAAAATTTCAAAAAACTCTCTAAATCCTATTTTCTTCGGATTTTTCTTTATTTATTCATATTTTTTGAATATTCACATTGAATTTGAATGAATACTAAAAAAAATTAGATGAAAAACCTGAAGAAGCTAAACACTGAGAATACGCGTAATGGCGCTCACCCGGTGGCACTCAAGAGTGATTTTAAATCGCTGCGATGTCTCAGGTGGCGGAGAACACAAATCTCGGCAGGATGTTTGCACATCATGCCCGTCAAATATTGCCAAATCAGCCGCCTTAAATTAAATCGCATTTTGTTGATTCCTTCTGCCTTTCATTTCTGGGGATGAAAGAAGCACCACACCTGCATGTTTAAAAAAATTGAAGGACCATTAATTGAAAATTTCAAATTAAACTCCTAGGAGCACAAACTGTCATATCGTTAAAATTATATACATAAGAATATGCTCGGGAAAATAAAAATAATGTTAAGGATAATTAAAGGGGTAACCCTAATAAATCAAGGCTCAAGCATAACTTGAGAAAATAAAATTTTCGATTTTTAAAATTTTTGCCCATTTTCAAATTTCAAACTTAATTCAAAATTTTTAAATAGTGAAAAAGCTGTTTAAATTTGTTAACTCTTGGTTGTTCGAAAAAAACATCAGTGGAGGCTTGAGTGGAGTTGAGCTTTATAATTTTTAACAGATATATTTTGAAATAATTTAAAGTATCAAAATCAACAAAAGCGGTTTTTAAGATTTTATTAAAGTAGTTTTCTGCACAATCTAAAATTTTACAGAGCCCAAAAATATATTTGGTAAGGTTTCGATTTTGTTTAAGGGGGTAGCAGCGATGTGGCAGATTGGTACATTTTTCGGAGTGATTTTTGAAAGAAAAAAAANTTTTACACACGGCACCAACCTGGTAGTAAAACTAGGCTTCCTAAACACTTTATTGAGTGATACTTTTTCATTGAAATCCAACTGAACTGCTTGCAATTTCAAAACATAAATATAATTTTCAAAATCTAAAAAAGATATTTTGCGGTCAGCAATCTTAGTAAATACTATGTGTGTTCGCGAAACAGTAGCGTGCAGGTGGGGGTAGACATTGTACAGGTGAAGTTTAAGGGGTAGCAAGCGAGTGGCGGATCTGATACCCATTTTTTTGGAGTGATTTATGAAAGAAAAACAAATGTGAAAATTTATTTTATCATTTTTTATCTCAATAAAAGTGTTTTATTCTTGCAAATGTTTATATTTTTAATTTCTCAACCATTCTTAAGTTTCTGTAAAATATCAAAAACCACTTTTTCATACAACTCCATTTCCAACTGACCCGATGTGGGATTTTTTTGAAAACGCGATATTTATTAACTTCAGCCAAGGAGTATGCACTTATTAGTGGGAGAATCATCAAATCCACATGAAAAAAATTTCCTCTATATGAAAGTTTTTTTTCCATGAAAAACAGAGAAAAACAGTTTTTTTTAGGAAAAAAAATGACATTCAATTGAGTTTAAATATAAAATAATGTACTGACTTTAAGTTAAGTAACCTAATTACACCCGAAATTTTTATATAGATTTTTTGAAAAATAATAAAATTTTCATAAATTGCGTGCCAAAATGCACAAACCGGTGTCACAAGCAAAGTGTTGTAAATGTTATCAGTAAGTTCAGAAACCAATATTCGCTTACGCTTTCCATCGATTGAAAGTACAGAAATCAGATATATACTATAAAATTTCACATGTGATTTGGCCAAAATATTTTGACTTGAAAAACTATCCCTATAAGTATATTTAGACATTCATATTTGGTTCCAGTCACGAGATAGACGAAATAGCTCTTTTAACAACCAGATGGCGCGGAGTGTCAAAATTAATAAGGCCAAAGTTTTCCCCATCTAAAAGCTACACTAGTAAGTATATTTGATGATAATTTTCTTGTTCCAGTACTGTTTTAACTGCATTAAACAAAAAATTGCATTCAAATAATGCGTTTCCGGTCTGATGAGAAATTTCTAGAAACAACCAAAATTCTTAAAAATTAAAAATAAGGGGAACTATCGGGGGTCTGTTCCGATATTCCGCCGGCCAAATGACACCTCCCCAAAATATTTTGGTCTATGTGTTCTGAAACACGCTCGTGCAAATGGGGGTTAACATGCCACAAAATGATAACCATAAAGTTTTAGCCAAACCTTTTTTTTAATTTGTGATATCAATCTTAGAATTATGCACAAAACAATCAGGAATTGGTAGAAATCATACAAAAAAATTCACTTATTGATAAGTCTGTATAAATTGTTTGATTTTGTGCCAAAATCTCGCACACTATTTTGACATTTTAGTATTCTGGACATAAATATCCTGGTAATAATGCTTTTTTTAAAAGGTCTCAAATTCGATATAAGTATATGATAAACAAAAGTGAAACGTTTTTGCAGAAAAAACCGAATCAAATTGACATGTGTAAAACCTTTTCGTTTTTAAATAGTTCTGAATTGTGCCATCATTTATTGTCGCTCACTGAAAAACAACTCTGTGTCAATCGCCACAGTCTGAGTACACGGGTTAAAATTATGTTAAATAAAGAGATTTTGACCGTTCCTAAGAAGTCCTTTGCCTTTAACGTCTGGAGGAGTCAAAATAGAAATTGTCCCTCTATTTTGAATATCTGCAGAGGCTGTGGATATAATGTTCCCACTTAATTGCAGTTTTATATTAACTCGTATCACTTCTTCATAACCGAGTATAGTAACCGATATTTTCTCCTCAACTCCACCTCGAAAAACATCTGGCGCAGTTATCAAATAGTTCCTAAATCGTTATTATTTATTTTTTTCTATGACGGGCTAACACGGGCAAATTAAAAAACATTTTATCTAGGGTCAGAAAGGCCCAACGAAATATTTTTTTGCCTACGGTAGCTGATTTTTCGGTATTTTCTAGGAAATCATGAATAAAAATGATCTATACAAAAACAAATTTGAAAAGTTCACTAGAAAAGTTTTCAAAAACGCAAAACCGTTTTTGAAATAATTTATCATTCAGCTTGCAGTTTTCGAAATACCGTCTAAGCTTATTGATACGCGAAAAAAATTTCAAAATTTTCAAAAAATGGGACATATTTTTTTTTGGGCAACTTTAGCACAAAACTAAAAGTGTACCATAAATAAATGAATTCTGAGCTGGTCGATTTTTGCGCTTCCTACTTCTTCTGAAGCTCTTGTACAAAAAATATACTCGATAAGAGCTGATTTTTTGCTCGGGAGCCTTAATTATACCAATCAGGATTCTTGACTCAGGAAATGTCTCTCTGGTAGTTTAATTGATTGTGAATTATACACAACTTTACCTTGCATAAACTATTGATAAAAATAAAAGAAAAATCATCTGAAAAGTATATTATCTATATGAAAAAATACGAAAAGTTTCAGAGAGGATGAATTTATTATCAGAAATTTTCGACGTAAATTCGCATTGTTCTTTTGTCTATTAAAAGTCGTACTTAGAAACAAAGCGATCATTGGATGTCCTGATCCTTGATGCTTTGTTTGGTCAGTATTTATTTCAATGTAAGCCCCTCACAAAACCTTCGATTGAATCTCAGACTATAATATAATAAGTCTTTTGAAATTTATCCTTGATGGAATTATAATTTAAAACCTGAGATTACCGAAAAGTATCGTAAAGTTGCCGTTCCAGAATTTTTTAGTTCCCATACCGAAAAATTGCTGTCGGAAAATAGGAAATGTTTTCGCGGATTCGAATTAAGGCGCTAGGGTGTTATCGTTTTCGTTCATTTCAATGATATGATATTTATAAAAAGTTGGAAAGGTACATTAGAGCGTTCTAAAAAAATGAAGAACGTTTTTTTCTGAACACCTTTGTCTCACAAAACTGACGATTGACATAAAACGAATTATTATAATGTTTTTAAACTCCAATTACTGATGCAGAATTTTTCAAGGAACAAAACTGACTTTTTCGAAATTTAATCAGACCTATACTTTGTCAACACATGTGATTTTAAGTTGTGTATGCCGAAATTAAAAAATCACAAAAAACAACTTGAAATACAAACAAAAATAAATTATGAATTATACTGTGTGATTGGTAAAACTCGGATATAACAATAAATAAACCTAACTAACCGATAAATATTTCCCTATTATAAATTTATCTTTCTTGAAGTAAATCAATAGCAGCTTAACCTCTGATTAATTATTTTTTGATTTTATTTCGAATCTGTTTTAATACACACACATCCGGCTGTCTCCTTGATGACAAAAATACTTTAAAATTAATCAGACCATACTTTGTCAAACACCTGTGATTTAAGTGTGTAGCCGAAATTAAAATAAATTCACAAAAAACAACGGAAATACAAACAAAAATAAACTTATGAATATACTGTGTATTGTAAAACTCGGACTTATAACAAAAATAAACCTAAACTAACCAGATAAAATTTCTTTATTATAAACTCTATCTCCTTGGAAGTCAATCAATCCAGCTTACTTCTTGAGTTTAGTATTTTGTTATAGTTTTTATTCGATCTTTTTGAATGAACAACATTATCGCTCGGCTGCCTGATATCCGTCTCTGCGTGTACAGGTCGCTTTACCCCGAGATTCACCAGCTACAATCGTCCCTTATCGAATGCTCTATCACTGTCAAATCATCCAAATATAATCTATTTTTGATCAACTCCTATGATCTTGAAAAAAACGATCAGAACCAATATTGCGTCTTTTTGTGCTCTTTAGAGCCTCAATATACATATGAAGTTTTAAAAATAACATTACAAAAATTGTCATTCATAATGTAGCTAAAACAATTATTTTATCTATTCAGCCGAAACAAAACTAAGAGAAAAAACGTGAAATTTTTTGAAATAATTAGAGTTTACAAAACCTCGTTACTCAATAAACTAATCAGAAAATTATTTTTGAAAAATGCTTTATTAGTTAATATTAATCTATTCATATTAATTAAAAAACCATTAATTTGAACATGTCTGAGTTTTGATATATAGACAGAAATATCGATAATGTGACTTTTATCGCTGAAGGAGTGTCGCTTTTGAGCCTTTTGAAATTGAAAATATACTATTTTAAAAAGACAAGTTTGAAGATATTTGTTTGAATTTTCTTAATAAGTCGTAACTTTGAGATTGGATGTGTGATACTGATTTTATGATTTTTTGAAAAGGGCTTGTACAATTTAGTACAATAAGTATGTAATGGGATAGAAAATTATTGGTGTGTAATGGTTAACTGCCCTCCATAGAATTTTAATCTCAACTTTTGTATTTCAAGAATAATTTGTTACAAAATCTTTGACAAAAATTTGAAAATAAAATTGCTAAAATATCATTCGAATGGTTTGTCGTTTAAAATTTAAAATTACATTTTCAAAAATAAAATAGCAAATTTTATGACACATTTTAAATATTAATTCAGTGAAGCTATTTTAACTACGTCGCGGCGCGCCGTTTGGACGCTTAAAAATATGTTACGTCTGGGCGTTAAAATATGTAGGTTAATGAGCGTTGGGTGTGAGGAGGTTAAACGTGAAAGTAATTTTCAGAGCACAAATTTCTGGTCCATACAAAGTCGAACTAAGTGCTCTTGAAAAAATATGCAAAATGAACCGTGAGATGGAAGTTTTACAAAACGTTTCACTAGAAGAAGCCTTATTCGTGAATAATTTGGCACTGCAATCATTTGAAAAACACTTGCGTACTAAAAATTCGACCATCAGAATATCAAGCAAATAAAAGACGAAAAAACATTTGGGAACTTTACTTTGCATTTTAGGAAATGTGAGGTTTTTGTATCGTGCTGCTAAAAACATGCATAAGTGTAATCGGTTATTCAGTATTTGAAATGTACGATTATGTAAAAACGCAAATTACATTATTTTCAAAATTTTTCAGAGATCAAGAAATGTTTTCAAATTTTCGAAAATATGCCGTTTTCTTATTGGCTCAAATCGATTCAATTCGAAAAGTTGAGTAATGTTTTAATCGTATTTTTGTTCCGACGTAATAATTTTTTAAGTTTGGTGGATAAATTTTAAAGAAATTAGCACTAAAAATTAAGTAAATTTCATTTTTATGAGAATAAGCCGTAGAAAAAGACCGATAACAGCCTAAGCGTGCAGTCAATAATCACAAAAAGTTTCATGCATTGAGACAACAGTAATTTTGGCAAATATATATAAACATCATTTTCTTACTTCAGATTCTAGCTTCGAAACTCGATCTTGAAGTTCTTTGATTAATACCGCGCATCCCTTATAAAAGATAGACTTCACCGTCATACGGTTCAAAAATTAAATTTTTATTTTTTCAAAATAATATTTTCCAGCTTTAAAATAAAAATTTTGAACAAAAAATAATGCCAAATAATATCTATCATATTTTGATAAACAAGTTAAATTTTGTTTCATTAGTTTTTGAAATATCTTAATCCCTATCAGCAAACGATGGTAATGGGACCGTCATATCTGTGTTTTGTAGCACAGTTTGTGATTTTTTTTTTAAATTCGCAAATATGAACATCGATTTGATAAATATGGAGACAAATTTTATCTGAGAGTCAAAGAATGGTGTGAAAATAAATAAGATAAATTAAATTTGTTGGTTGGATCCAACCAGTTTACAAATTTTGAAATAAATCAATTAAATAAGTATCATTGAAACATAACGCAGAAAGTTAATTTCATTTTTAGTTACAATTTTGTATTACAATTTTGAGATATTAAGTTGAGTGATCTAAGTGACAGATTCCCCACTTTTGTTCTCTTGCTGGTGAACTTTTTGATACTCAATTGATTTATTTATTTTAAAATTTATAAACTAGTTGGATGCAACCACCGAATTTAATTTAACTTATTTATTTTTACACCATTACTTATGTTCCGATATTCTGTTGCCAAAATACAAAATACCCATAAATTGTTCGATATCTGGTTTCAAACACATCAACGCGTCGCGACGCTGAGAGGTAACACAGTTAAGGAGGTACCCGACGGTATAAAGGGTGTTTTCGTGAGCGCGATGGAGACTTGTTAAACTTGTAAACTGAAAAATATTCTGAATTTCGAACAATTTTAGTTTGTTTTCGAACGATCATTTTTTTTTTCAAATCTCTTTCAAAAATATTTATTAAGTAAATCTAACTCTTTTCCTTGCTGCACATTTGGTCCTTTTCATATTTCATTGGAACAGCTAAAAGCTCGGGCGATCTAAATTGAATATAGGCCTCTCTTTTTATTGATGCATCTTTTTTGGAAAAAGTTGATGCCGTTGTCTTTTCGGTTGTCGTTGTTGTGTTTTTCGTTGTTGTCACTTTTTTCACTGTTGTTGACTCAAATGCTGATTGTGCATCTTGTGGTATAACCGGGTCAATAAATTCTTCGACGATTCTAGATTTCAATGGTGTTCTATCAATTTTTCGAATACTGTAAATAACTTGATCGTCTGTTTTACTTCTAAATTTATGTGCAAATTTTATTTTCTAGCGACTATGTTGATTTTTCGTAAAATGGTTTGGATACAGTCGATGAGCTGTCCGAGGATTCAATCAAAATCGGGCTGAGACTTCAAAATGCTTGATGTTCTCAAAATTGCTCTTTGCTGAATTTTTCAGACCTCGGACAACCTAACAATTGTTTAAGGCAAACTTAATAGCAAGCGAGCAAAAATGTCAAAACTTACAGCCTGAGTTTTTTTGGTTACCACATTTTTTTTATTTTTCAAAAATGAACCAATCAGATACAGTCATTCTGAAGAGATAAACTTGGAGTATTTTTTTCGAAACCAAAAAATTGCGGTTAACGAGAAACCTTAAGTTCTAATAACTTTAATTTTCAGCAAAAAATCACACCAAAATGTTTTAGGTATTTGATTTTTTCTGTCAACCTCTATAATTCCGAATTGTTAATAATAGGCTTATAGTTTAATTTTATATTTACGGATCTACAGTATTTGCAACTGTTTTATGAATTGCCTCCACCAAATTTTGGCATTCTTTCAGTGTCATTGGAACGTCTACCTCCCAAAGATATTCGTAGTTGTCGCAGTCTAAAGTTGAATGCTTACAAGACGATAAGATTAAATAATATGAAAATCGTGTTAATTTTAGGTCAAACAGACTCTATGTGGTAAATTATAGGGTAAATTACAGTAGTAAAAACCTTTTTTAGTTATGTTAATCTTGGAAATCACTGTACTTTGAACAAAATTTTTTTGGTATATTATTTTTTTATATGAGTATTCTTTATATCCCATTACCACACTTCTGGTGATATCCCGGCCCTAATACTTAAAAACACACTACGTTTGCTTATCATGGCCGGGATATTAACAAAAATGTGATAAAGGGATATTTTTCTCAAAAAAATTTCGGTCATTGTTAAAACATATTTAACTCACAAATAATTTATTTTTAATTCTGAATTTCACACACTTAATTCCAAAGTTAAAATTACGGATTTTAATTGTCGAATTTTGAAGACAGGCTCTTCCCAAGGCAAAAAACTGAGAAAAAAATTATGTGTATCGAGAGGTATTGTCTGCAATATTTTCAACTACCTGCAAATGACTGAGGCAAGTATTTAGAATATTCCAAGCTGATTTGTTCACCATCAAAAGTTCCTGAAGAATTTCGTTAAAACCGCAGATTTAGTTTTATGAATCTCACCGTAAATATATTTCGGACATGGCTGAGTATTACAGAACATTTGCGCAGTTTGAAAATCGGCATCAGGGCATCCACCAACATCAATTTCGAAAGAGTTTTTGGTTCCATCTTAATAAATTAACTTACGTATTATAACTAACAAAACGGCATCGGATTAAGCAATGAAATGGTCAAAATTGAAAATTANTAAAATTAAAAATTGTTAAAATTAAAAATTATTAAAATTTTAGATTATTTAAATTTAAAATTATAAAAATTAAAAATGTACCCGCAACATCTTTGAACACAAACTTATCTGATCCAATCTGAATTTTAGGCTGGTTTAACGATCCAATCCAGTTTTTAGCGAGTCTATTGATCCGAATGAGAATATCAGATACTTATTTTGCAAATGTGTTTATTGCAAAATCATAGCTAATAACATGATCGAGGAACATTTTTTTGCAAATAAAGAATAAAAGGACTTCTTCAAAATTTTAAATTGATGAATTCTAAACCGTGTGTAAAATTGTCTTCTGCGACAGAATTAGATTTTATGTTTTAAATGTAAATTTGTTTAAAATGAACCCCTAATCGGTCGAAGGCCGATAAAATGGGATTTTATGTTTTTAATTTATTTAAAAATGAGCCCCTAATCGGCCGAAGGCCGATAAAAGGGAGTTTATGTTTTTTATATTATTTTGTTGAGAAATAAGCAAAAAAAAATTAATTGGGCCGAATTTTTCAGGAAAGATATAAAATTTTTAAAATAAATTTGAAATAAAAAGTGCTGACATCTGACCAATTGAGAAAACTAAGTTTCAAAATCAGTATGTTATAAGTACGGCAGTTCAGGTGTCAGCACTGAGCTGTCGCAAGAGAAATTTTACATGCTTAAATACTTATAAAAACGCAAAATTGAATTGGTAACCAACCAAATCCAATAAAATTGAAAAAACATGTTGAAATTAACACCTTTTTTGTATTTTTTTTAAATCTTATTTGTCAAGTGTTTTTTAGGGATCCCGACAAACCTTTGCAAGATCTTGTACGTTCGGTCACTCCGCTAGAGCAGGCTTCTGAACAATTCTTCCAATCTGACCATTCTGTCCAATGCATAAAGTTAACTGGTGAACAGTCTTGTTTCCATGAGCTAATAGTTGGTATAACAACTGGTTGAGTGATTTGTTTTGTATGGCTTTGAGCAGACTTTTGAAACTGAGACAAATTTTCCTTCTTCCTGCTTGGACTAGAGAGCAAGTCCAGCTCAAGCCATAGAAAACAGATGACTCAACCATCATTTGAGTTATTTTTCAAATAATAATAAAATTATTTGTTTGATATGTTATACCAACCTTCTCAAAATGACATTTTTATTCTTCTTAGATCGATAGGTCAAAAACGATAATGTGCAGATGGAACCATTTGGTGATGATAATGTTGGAAAAACTGAATTTATATCATCAGTTCGGTTGTTTGATTGCTAATATTTTTTTATTTGCATTCATTTAACGCCTCAAAAAATTATGGATTTTGAAAGACAAAAAAAGGTAAAAGTTGAAAAGTTTTTTATTTTCACATTCAAGAATTTCAGATATATCGCGAATTAATTTTCTAATTTAGTCCAGTACATTATGTACTTTATGGTCAGCGTGGTAGAGGAAGTGAAGTTTTCGCACATCACAGTCATTGTAAATTATTTAGAAAAAAATTGGCTAAAGTCAAAAAAGACAACTCGTACTAGTACTTAAAACCGCGGCAAAAAGATAGACTTATATATGGACATTGGCGATCACATTTTACTATCCTCACCCGTAATTTCAAATCTTTTTTCAACGTAAACATACTGAAGCGTACTTTATAAAAACACAGCGCCCCAGTTTGAACATTCAACAAGATGAAATTTTTTTTGCGCTCTTCTCCAAAATGGGCCGTATTAAACAAATAAGGGCCCCCTTTTTAGTACATAATGTTTCTGCAAACATTCTAGATTTCACACTACTCAAGTCTACTTATTTTTTCTGTAAACAAATCTTTCCTTTTGAAAATAGTAAAAAACTGAAACATGTCAAGTAATAAACATTTTTAATTATGTTTTACTTTAAATAGTACTAATGTACCAGACCAAATTAGAAAATATCTTCCTTCCTCGTAAAGGGATTGAACAAGATCAAATTCGAAACATCATAACTAGGCTGTCACCTGTCGAGGCCAAAATCGAGACTAAGAGCGGTTAAAAAAATGTGTGTTAAAAAACGGTGATAAAGATATCATATATAAATTATATCATTATCATCGATTTGTGTACACAAAAATTTCACCTTTTGAATTGGGATGATGCCTGACTAGTCCAAATGTTCAAACTGGTAAAACTTTTTAGTGTCGGTATTTGTACCAGTTAAGGAGCGAAAACTGTAGCTAATTTGAGCATGCAAATGTTTCAAAACTGAAAAACATCGAAAACTAAATACCGGCGACTTGTTTTTTTTATAAAATCGTACTTTTTTACATTTTTACGTTTATAAATAATTACCCGTATCCGCTATTATATTTCCCTTGTAATTTGGACGAGCTGAAACAATGAATTCACATTTTCGAGTTTTTGTAGTTCCATATTTTTCACAAATAAAATTTGACATGCTAGGAAGGCACACATCTCTATTTTTTAGTACATAATTCGGATCAGTTTTAGTTTTTGCGCTCAAAATGGCTAATGAAGATCTTATAGATGACCGCCAATTTGAACTCCATCTTTCATCACAGCTTGAAGATTCAACACTTTCACTGTTTTCAATTTTCGAGTAGTTAAATAAAAAAAATTCTGTTATATATCTTTAACCCGGTAAAAAGTTATTCGTCAAAAAATATGGAATTTTTATTTTATTTAACATAAAGCCAATTTGTTCTTATAAATCATCTTTGCCATCTTTTTCGTGAATTTATGGTGAAAAATTCACATTTCATCAAAATACAAAGCCAATAAGGCAGACTTTATCTTGCGGTAGTTATTTCTAACGTAGCGCTATTATCGTATATGCTATAAATTGTTCTCTACGCCCGCACATAAAGTGACCACTCAATCAAGTCCCGTCTTTAAGTATTGTACATACTTCTCAGGGATCTTGCAAATTCGCGACATTTTATGTGTGAGCGCAGCTATTGTGTTCGGTATAACCGGCCAATGAGTGACGCGCATTGGGAACACACAACTCGGGAAAGCCCTGATGCCTATTGTATTGCTATTTATGAAAATTTTCTGGATTTAATTATATTAAACTTTATTTTTGTATTTCATTCTAAAAGAATAACTGATAAGGAAAATTGTTACACTGTGTGAAAATGTCCGCCAATGCGGTTTGGATTACCTATTGTGACACTATCTTCAACCCACGCAAGCTTTCCAAATATAGCAAGACCCCTTATTAGTATTGTATTGGAATTTTGCACTCAAAACGATTGACCAGAAATTTTAAGAAAAATTTTTCTTTATATTTCGAATATAGAAATTTTTTAATTTTTCGACTAATAACCTTTTCGGCCAATTACTATTTATTCTAATGTACAAAACAGTTAGTTTTATAATTGATTTTAATTTTCGTTTGTGTAATGAATCATATCCCCTATTCACATTTTTGTAAATATCCAGGCCCTACTACTTAAAAACTCACTTCTTTTCCTAATCAGGGCCGGGATATTTACAAAAGTGTGAATAAGGGATAAAGGTGCGCAAAACACTATTGATGAAACTCAATCCAGAAATAAAAAGGCGAGCATAACTGAAAAATAGTTTCACCCCGATTATTTCGTTCCATCGTGATTTCAAAATAAATAATTTTCCATATCGCTTTAAGAGTCGCCAAGTCAGTAAAAGAAGAAAATATCTTGGTCTTTCATGCTTCGTCTCCCTTTCCGTATCCAATGTTGAAAAAAGTACACCTTCTAGCAGTGTTTTAAAACGGGGTTAGTTTTCAATCCCGATCCCGCCCGATCTCAAGTCATATTTTTTTCAATCCCGTTTCAGAAAACTGCCTTCGAGTACATCATTTACTGTACTTGGCAATTTTTCAAGAGGTATATTTAGAAAAAAATTTCAATATATTTTTATAAAATGAAAAAGTTTCGTTATGAATAGAAAACTGCCTTTTCACACTAAAACACGCCCAAATGACCAACAGTTTTGTCATTCTAAAATACAAATCTTATTGTTCAGTGTTCTCTTGACTTAATATCTGAAGAATACAAAAAGAGAAATTATTTTTTGAATCTAATGCAATTAATCACGGCTAACGACTTCATACTTTATTCAAAAGTATTGGAGAGGAGTGCCGGTTTCATAAGTCAATTATTTCACCTTTCAATGTTAGCTATGCGGAGGGCACCCGGGATAAATTTATTGATAAATTAGTAGAACTCATGCTGAGGTAAGAATTTTAGTTCGAAGTTAACATTTGCTCAAAAACTACAGAGGACCTCCGTAGGAGGTACCCCTCGTAAATTTAGGCTCGAACAAAAATTTTTCGCAATTTTATATTTTGTTATATGTAAAATTTGAAACAAACCGGCGCTAATTTTATCTTTATATACCCTGTTAGGATAGTACTTTTTTATTATTTGGTAAATATATCGTCTTGGTTTTTAGCATTTTTATCAAAATTTATAGATTTTTAGAAATTAAAGTCCCATTTTTAAAGACAAAAAATACAAAAATTAAAGTTTCGATAGTAAAAGCTTTCCGCAAACTCATCAGTTATATATTTATAAAGGTTTCAAAATTTTCACAAAATAAATCACTCGAAAACACGTTTTTGCCGATTCTGGACCGGATATATTACAAGTGTTAACATGGTGGCCACCCTAGTTGTATATGAGGCCTATTTCGCTAGTTTTTTCGTTAATTGTATTATCGGCGCGAAAACCTATTCAGGTTTTCGTCGCCATTCGTATTTGAGTCGCCGATCGAGATGCCCAATAAATAATATTAAACATTTTCCTTGGTTTTAAACCTCGCATGCTGCAACCCGCAATATTTAACCCGACCGGTTAACACAAGTTTTGGAAAACGATAGTTACAGACCTGCGTACGTATTTTTTAGTTAATAAAATATGAAAATAATTTTCCTGTCCAAAAAACTCACTGAAGATTAGCCTTTTTAAGACAAAATATCACTATAATTTGAAGCTCGTTTCTGATTGGTTGAGCAATCAGTTATCTTCGATAAGATTAAAGGGTGTGAGATTTTCGTTCAAATATCACATTATATGAACTATTGAACTACTGAGACCTAAAATGTGTAGTATTCCAGATATTTTGCGTGAAAAATCACAAAATCGACAAATTTAAGGTCAAAAGGTTAAAACCCCTTACAAAACTTTCTGTAACTAAACATACAAGGTCTGAGTCACAACACATTATTTTATATTTAATAATAAACGTGAGTTTTATAGCGCGGTCACCATTTTGTACAGGAGCCGTGAGCATCTCCTAGCATTGAGGATACACAAATCTAGCTATTATTCCCCTATAACTGTTTTAGCTGGTTTGTAGTCAAACAAAATCTCAAATCTCTTTTGAATTTCTTTATATATTAATTTCATTTTTAACTTAATCCAGTCCCTTATATCTGGATTAAAAAACTAATTTTACCGAAGTTATTTTTGATGCCTTAATTTATAAGACTAATTAAATTTTGAGGCTAAACCGATCAATCGAAAAGTTTTCCTACCAAAAATTATTTATAAATTTAAATTTTAACGATGTTTATTTTATGAAAATAGCGTGAATTTTCGGTGCCAAAATCTGCGAAGATGCCAATAAAAATTTCAAATCGATATTGACAAATTTTTAAAAAAATAATATATTTAAATAATGATCCCTCTCATAAACATTTTTATGGAAAAATAAATTATTTTTCGTCGATTTGAGAATCTACGACTTAATTTGCTGTAAACTGGATAAGTTAGTAGTAGGGGAGTGGTCGTCGCAAAAAAGAAACAAAAAAAGTACCAATTGTTGCAAAAGTACAAATCGTTGGAGCAAATATCATCTTTCTCGTATATTTGAACAAAATCGTGCTAAAAAATCGAAAGTGACGGATGGCTCGTCCTATCAAAAACGTGCTTACAAAACTGACGGAATTATTTTTTCAAACGTATCTCCTCCCTGAGTTTTGAAAATACAACAATGATTTATTTGTTTAATTAACTGAACAAAACGTGAGCAGGTCATCTGAGAGCGTTTCTGAAAAATTCTCGCATTTGGCTCCAGAATCACCGAAAATTTGTATTTTGACCATATTTCATGTCAAATATATTTATATCCAAATGAATACGCAGTTGAAGAGTCCGTTCAAAACAGTATGGAAAGTTTAGTCCAATTGTCTTTCTCAAATTTCTATAAATCGTGATTTGATCTTCCAAAACTTGATACTGATTATATTTATAGTATATTTCAATTAATTTCCTAGATAATATTTTTGAACCTATCAAAAAGTGCCTGACCATGCCTCAAAATAAAACGAGTTTCAAAATCCTTGTTATTGTCTCAGTCAGACAACATAAATGGGATTCGAACACGCGCTAATAAGAGATAGTAAACGTTTTTGAGATGGAGTTCCGTGGGAAAGGATATTCATAATAAAAAAATATATTGTTTTGGTTGTTTCGAGACATACACCTCGAAATTGGGTTATTAGGCCTACTATTTCTAATCATTTTTGAGCGCGAAATTACATTATGTTAACCTGCGAGAATATATTCTCAAAATCTTTATTTTTGATTTGAAAATGATTGAATAAATCGAAAGCTTATTCATATTTTTAGTCTTTATGAATTGAAAAAAAAGCCACAAAATAAATATATTCATAAAAAAGTCATTCCAATAAAATTCAGATCCAATTAATTATCCCCCCTTAACCCTTGTGAGCATAGAAAAAAAATTCCGCCAAGGCACCAGATCCACAATTGTGGCTCTACTTTGATCATTGTTAACAGAAAGCTTGAGGCAGTTGGAATTTCAATTTTTTCTGCATAAGGAAGTTGAAGGTAGTATTTTTGCATCCGACATTTTATATTCTGGAATTTTAATCTTTTCTCTAGAAAATATAGTGAGAAAAGCAAGGTCCTAATAAATCAACTCCCCGTTATACTGGAACCAAACATTCGAAAAAAATTCACTTATTTTTTTGGAACTGAATCAAAATTCTTAATAATGTGTTTGAACGAAAAGATTCTACGATCCCGTTTTTTGCCTTTTTTGGATGATTGAAGGTATGCTTGAGCCACAATTGTGGCTCTGTGCTCACAAGGGTTAAAAATAAATGACCACTAATCACTTTTGCAACCACTTTTCAAGAATATCAAAAATGTAATACAATTATTGTACACATGTATACATTTATAAAATAATATAATATGAATATGCTCAATGATAGAAAAAAGTTTAAACAATTTGAAGGGACACAATGTTGTTGATCTTTCAATTTTTGAACTTTTTATATTTTTAATAATTGATGCAGTGTCCAAACAAAATCTTCTGAATAAAAAAATTGCATGTTTTTTCATCATCCTTAATCTTCTGGCCCAAAACAGTGAGGGACTTCTTTTTCAAACAATTCATCAACTATGTTTTCACTGAATGTACGAGTAAAAAAATAGTTTTTTTTATTTATTCAAACTCGTTAACAATATTCATAAAAGTTTATTTCTTGACACGTTTTAGTTATTCACAATTATGCTAAAGTAAAGATTTTTGCGGAGAAAACTCCTTCCAAGTCTGATTTTCAAGTCTACTTTTCAAGCTCATTTTCCAACTCAACTTATTTTTTATGTGAAAAAATCATTACTTTTGAATAATGATGAGTAACTGAAACATGTCAAGTAATAAAAAAATTATAAATATTTTTTTTAATAAAAAATAATAAAGTGAATTTCTCCCAATCTCTCATCACTACATTCGTCAATCAAAATCGTAATAATATCAATTGAAAATCAGCACAGTCTGGGGCTTTATTTAAAAATCTCTTGTGGTGTTCGATCTAAATATTTGTGTCTTTTAACAGAGTTACAACGGTATTTGACCTTGTATTCAACGTTGTCACCGTTGTTTTGGCCTATTCAGAATGATCTATTCTTAATTAAAAGTCTTTAGCCAAGATTAAGTAAATTTATATCCCTTTAACACTTTTTGTTAAATCTGAGAGATGTGGGTTGAAAAGCGGCCAGGGAGCCAATCCTAACACTCCTAAGACCCCTCCTAGCCACTCATGAGGCCGCTTTNTTTCAGCCCACATCTCTCAGATTTAACAAAAGGTGTTAAAGGAATATGTGTCCTTAAAAACTGGTTTGAGCAGAGGTGGATCGGGTTTGAGTGTAAATTATCAAGTTGGAGCTTCCAACTGATTGTTATCCGGTGTAATGAGGAATACATCCAGTTTAATTATTTTAGGATTTATTATTTCAGGTTTGAGGAATTAAACAATGTATTATTAAATGAGAAAATTTCTGATTAAGGGGGTGGGTGTCGTAATTTTTGAGCTCTTTAAAGAATTACGTAAATTCAAGGACTCTCATGGTGGCAATCATTTTCTCAAAAAAATCTAGAAATTTTTTTGAATTTTCGAAATTTTTTTGTAAAATCTTGTAAAAAATATTTATTCACCCCCCCATATCAAGATTTTTTTGTTCTTTATGGTCCATCGAAAAACGATGCATTAAATCAAAATTATCGAAAATGTCCAAATCAAAATTTTAGAAATAACAGCCATTTATCGAATTTGACGCTGATTGGTTTGAAATTGCAATTAGCCATTAGCAGATTTTTTATCAGTGAAATCTCTCTCAGTGACAACTTTTCATTTCCGGTTCACTAAATGTGATCCGATCATATTGACGACATTATATTTGTCTACCTTAGTCGGAAACAGATTTATTCTGATCATCCATCTAAAAAAAATAGAGTTTCAAGTTCAAAAATCGTAAAAATCGGCTTTTAAGAAAATAGAAAATCCAAATTCGAAAAAAACGATCATATTTTTGTACTTAATAATCCCGTACTTCGTGTGAATTTTTAGACGTTTTGTATGTGGAGTCTAAAAGAAAAAAGACCTTTAAAGAACTGTCAGGTGTTCTGAAATAGACTCACCACCTAGTGGTGTGATGTGAGAATGTTAAGTTTGAGATGTGTAATCCTTAGACGAAGGATGGATCTTGAAACAAGTATTCTTAGATTTCTCACAACTACCCTTGAATTATTTTAATAAGTGATTGAAAGAAACCAAATTACAACACCCACTCCCTTTAATGTGATAGTTTTCATTTTAATAGGATCACAAGAAGCCCCTGACTCAGTTAAAAACAACAAGAAACTCAGTGGCCCTGAGTTTCTTGTTGTTTTTAATATTTGCAGGGCGTTTTGTGTGAACAAAGCGCAAATTCTGCTATTTATCTCATCAGGAACACAAAAAAAATATTGATTTTGCGGTGAATCACCTGCGAAAGTTTGGTCGGTTGAAAATAATAGTCCAAAAATTTTCCGAACGGTAATCTTGTATAAGATACAAAGCCGCAAAAAGGTTTAATACAAAATTTAAGATTGTAGCAATGTCAGTCCAATCTGAGCTAGTCGTGTTAATATTTGCAAATAAATTCTGAGGACCACTTTTTCTTTGTACAAAATCATTTGACAATAAAGTTTTAAAATTATCGAAAAAAACAAATCAAAATAAATAATGTCCGCAGATTCTGTATTTTCTAAAAAAATTATTTGCTCGAATTTAATTAAAATTGACAATTGGATAACCACCTCAATCTTATGTATTTGGACCGTCAACATCAATTGTTTTTTATGTGTCTCTAGAAAAAACTTGGAACAGGATCATTAAATAAGCACTAAAATTTTACCGAACCACCTGCAAAATTTTCGATTTTCAACCTTAAGAGTTTACAAACTAAAACTATTTTACTGAGCTTCTTTAAATAAAGTTTTAAAATTATCGAAACAAAATATCCACATCACCAAAAATCAGCTACTGTTGGGTTATCACCATAGAAAAATGTTTGAGAAGTCCGGGAGTCGAACCCATGTAACGGGACGATCGTCTAGTTGCGCTAACCACTACGCCAACTGCTCATATAACTGACTAGAATATGTTGATTATGACTCGAAACCTTTTCGAACCAACACTACCCAATAAAATCGTTCCAAAAATTTTCCTCAGTTCCTAAATTTTCAGAAATCCGGAACCCTTTTATCGTCTGGAAATATTTCAAAATTTTTAAATAACCAGTTTATATATCGGTTGAACAGTAATCACCATAATTCATTTTAAGCACCCCTCATCTAACTAGTCACTCAATGCATTAATTCAATTAAGGGGGTACTGTCCACTAAAAAACTTGGTCTCATCCTTTTTTCACTCATAACTTTGCTCACTCAAGGACGCTGAAGTTAAAAAACCCTCTGGACCAAAAATATATTGGATTTGATTTATTTCAAAAAAAGCAAATAAGGATACATTTTTCAGCTATCAGAAACTCTAAATGGGAGGAATATTCAGCGAATATCGCTTAAAACGTGTCTCCTATTTCATTTAAACCGCAAAGGATCCTAGACCTATTTTCGAAAAAACTTATTAATTTGATACGGTTTTTCTAAGAAATCTTAGCTTCAATTCTTTCGCGGCGATAATAGATTGCAACAATAGTGGCGAGCAGTTATGTGAATGATGCGCCCGCGAAATTTCTCGGTTTTATATTATAATTTTTAGCCTATAAAAATTAACTTATAAAATATAATTTTGATTAATAAATTAATTTTGGCCAAAAAACCTATACAGTATATCCCTTTATTGCCCTCTCCCAAAGATTTGGTTCCTCAAAAACACAGGGGTGAGAAAACAACGAGGTTTCCAAAAACGACTCAGCCGATTCGGTTCTTAGATAGCTCAAACTGTGCACAAATAACTAGTGAATTAATACAAAATAAAAATTGGTCCGAATCAGACCATTGTTTCTATTTTTTCTTCAGACCTTGTTTTCTATTTTTTAACAAAAACTAATAATTAAACAATTTCAGTAATTTTAGAAATAATAATAAAAATATTGGTCCTATTATAAACATATTTTTAATGTTTATATTGATTAGATAATTGTGCTCAGTTTGAGCTATCTAAGAACTAAATTGGATGACTTGTTTTCAAATGACGCGTCGTTTTCTTATCCCCCGTGTTTTTTGAGGGACCAAATCTTTTGGTGAGTGCAATAAAGGGATGTTCAGTTAATACCTATAGAGAATATATATTTAGAAAATTTTAGTTTTTTAAAAAAGTTTCATCGCTAAAACATTATTTTGTATAATTTTCATTTGAAATAAAAAAAACGTGCCGTAACCTCTGCGTTAACCACAATGCATAAAAATGCAAATTTGATTCATATCTTTTTCTAATTTTTGGAAATTCTAGATTCCCTTCTTAGTTTTAGAACTTGAAATTGTTAAAATCAGATAAAATCTTTGAAAATGCTAATACTGTAATAAAAAGCGAAACTGTCAGATAAACCATGAGAAATAATAATTTAATGATCAAACCAATAAATCTCGGAATCTCAATTCTTGCATTTTAAGTTTTATTTTTCAAAAAATGGTATAGCTGAGTTCATTTATACTACCCCAAAGGTAGTTACTGTCGCATTGAGTTTTAAATAGTTTTTAAGCTGATTATATATAGATACATTAACTTATAATTGATTTCAAATCGATTAAATCTTACTGGCTCTTACAGATAATGAGATTTAATACATTACCCGTTAAGTTACCCGATCTGAGGATCACAGGGGATGTAAGAAGTTCTATTTAACTAAGGGAAAATCAGCTCAAAAGAAGATTGAACTTAAATATGTTTCGATAATGAACTTTAAAAGAATAGCACTATTAAAATTATCCAACGATGGCACAAACCATTTTGTTTCACGAAAGATGCTAAATTGAAGTAAGAATGGCAAACTTTTTATTGCTTTAATATAAGAAAAGTTCAAATTGTAACCCTTAAAAAATATTACGTTCAGTTACTAAACTTCAGTACAAATAATTTTTTTACAAAATTTTCAGCTACTGCTAAAAATTTTCAGCTACTGCTTCAAAATTTTTTCGTGAAACTGGTTTCAAAATAATCATAAATTTTAAGCTTAATTTCCCAGGCAATTTCAAAAACGTTTTTTCTTATTTTTAACCAGAAGCTGACAATTAAAAAAAAATTAGTAAACGTAATATTTTCTCAAAGACTACAATTTAAAAATGTACCTTTGCACTCGACTTTATCAGAATAAAAAAGTGTTTCGAAACTTTTGAGAATAGCCATTTGGTAGATCTATTCTTAATCTACAAAAATACTAGTAAGTAATCAGAATAATTTTTGACCGTCCCTGGTGACCACCATGCTGCATGGTCCATGCAGCGGATTTTAGAACACTTAATCAAAATTTTAAAATCTATCTCCTCCTAGAGCTCGCATACGATTTGACTCAAATTTCGCATGAACCACGGAAACACTTTAAGTTGGCTGTAATGATATGGTTGTAATTTGATGAATTGGATTTTTGAATTTCCGACTAGTTTTTTCTAGAACTGCAAAAAACCGCCTAAATTCAAAGTTTTGGACATTTAAAATCTATCTACTCCTAGATTACATTTCAGAATGCAGTATAAATTTCGGGAAAATGAAGAAATATGTTTTTTTATTTTCATGAAGCAAACTTTTTAAATGTTTTGTTCAATTCTAGAACTTTGCATTTTAGTAAGTGAAAACTCGAAAATAAAAGTCGTCGGATTTCGTCATAAGTACCATCAAATTAAAGCTTGGGTGATGCCGAGAAAAAATCTGCGATCAGCTTTATGATATTTTGAGTTTTTCTGGTCGAAAATTGGGTCTCAATGTTTTACAAAAAAATTACTCAGAGAAATTCTCAAAAAATTTCAATTTCGAACTTTTTTTTCAATTTTTTCTTCAATAAGTTTATGCTTTCTGAATGTCTTGCTATTTTCACACCACAAAGTACCTTTAAAACTGCTACCCCCTTTAAAAAGCTTTATAAAAAACAATTTCCCGTTCCTACCTCATGCTAAAAAACTAGAATTATAATATGTTGCAAAGATATTTACACTTTGGGCACAGATGATGACGAATGCATATCACAAATCTGTCTTTTAGCACCGAGTCATTTTATTATAAAGTTGTCACGTGTTTCACTAATTTAACCATCGAAATGGGATTTTTTTTCTGTAACATAAACTATCTTCCAAATAAAGGTAAAATAATTATGTCAATTGTCTCTTAGAAAATTTATAATAAAACTATACCTGTCCTTCTGTTTTTCGGTTGATCTCTCTAATTTTGTAAAAACCTTTTTGTTTATTCAATATATACTGTAGTATAGTACTGTAGACAAATCTAGCTAACTTTTGAAAAACATATTTTTGGTAATTGGAATGGTCAACTTCTATTCTATTTCGACCTTGATGAATATCTTTGATTGATAAGACTAAAAAAATGGATTTTCTTCAAGATGCATCAGTTTGAATTAGTTCGGAAAACGACTCAAATCTAATTTTATTAATCTATATAATTAAGTTTAAAAAATAAAAACGTAGAATCATAAAACCTTCTATACTAGGTCTATATAATGATGTTTTTATAATATCTATAATTAAGTTATTATAATTATATAGACTCAGGATTTGTGAAATCATTATTCAAAATTTGACCCTTGGGAGCATAGGTCAGCATCTTACATAAAAAATCGAATCGGATCGATAGACTCGACAAAAATCAGATCGGAATTAGATTCAAACGAAGTTGAACAAAGAGCAATTGCAAAAACTTGCACAACTTGAAGGGGTGGTCGTCGCATTTTAAGGGTTTTCCGATAGCCAATTGTCGCAAAAGTACAAATCCTGGGACCAACTTTCACATCCTAAAAAACGATCGAAAGTGACAGATGGCTCGTCCAATAAGAAACGTGCTTACAAAATTGACAGAATTATGTTTTCAAAATGTATCTCGTCCCTAAGTTTTTAAGGTACAACAATGATTCATGATTTAAATCAACTCGGCAGAACGTGAGCAGACTAATAGGAAGAGTTCTTGGAATTTTTTTTGATTTGGCTTCAGAATCAACAAAAACAGTATTTTGACCCAATGTTAACTAGTGCTATGTTAACAAGCCGTCAATATAAATGCAGGAGTGATTCTAATCTGATACATTCCAATATACGCCCATACAAAAACTTTTAATAAGCCTCCTCAAAAAACACTAAAACGGTAACTTCTCCGTCAATTTAAATCAGCTTTTTTGTGTTTGACTCAAGTGTAGCAATGCAAACAGCATCTGTAGATACTTTTTCGTAATTTTGCTTTTGAAAGAAAATTTTTTCCAATTTTCGTTCAAATTTAATTTTTTGTTAATTCCCATTTTTATCATTCAAGCACAAAATTTCGTAAAAGTGGCCCTAGATTATGGTTTGTATTGCTCTTTTAAAGTCTGGCGCAAAAATGATGTTAATTGACGGAGGTTCTTGTGTGGGCGTAGGTTCGATTGTATCAGATACCAATTAATCTAAGAATGATCTCGGAGACTTATTTTTCAACTTGAGCAAGTTTTTGCAATGCCACCTATGATAGTGTGTATAATTTTCTCTGACTGCTCAAATACTGTTTTGTTCCAAATTTGGCGTTTTAAGGGGGGTAAAAAGTTCTGCAGGAATTTACAAAACACAATGTAATTGAGCAAAAAACGGTAAATAAATTAAACTTATTTCCTTGAAAGCTTTTGAAATCCAACGGAAACAACGCTGGAACTATACTCTTTTTAGAATATGAAACTCCTACACCACCTTCTCAAACGTCCTGACATTTTCTCAAACGTCCTGACGGTTTCTCAAACGTCCAAATTTTTGAGCTATTGACTTCACTTCAAAATGTTAAATAAGTACATTTAAAAAAATTTAGACAAGCATTTCAATATTTTTATCTACGCTTGTAGTTTGCAAAAAAACTGTTTTTTTAGTTTTTTTTAAATTTTTATTATGGTCCATATCCCTTTATCACCTTTTGGTTAGAATGCGTAGCCACTACTCTTTTTAACGTGTGATTTTAACGTTGTGGCTACGCATTCTAACCAAAAGGTGATAAAGGGATATAATATGAACCATATCCCCTATTTACACCTTTGTAAATATCCCGGCCCTCCCACTTCAAAACACACTACGTTTCCTAATCAGGGCCGGGATATTTACAAAAGTGTGAATAATCATTTAAAACACTGGCCAAAAATTTTCAAATTCACTTCTCAGTTTTTCTCTAAGTGCCAAAAATTTAATATTGAGATCGGAAATAATTCATAAACTATAATATTTGCTTTCAAATCTCAAAAATATCAGCATTTTTTTTCATTTTTTTCACACAAAATTCAGTGTGGTCATCAAAGGTATCAATATATTATCCCTGACTTGATTTTGGCTTTCAAAAAAAGCTCCATCAGGAAATTATATTTGAACTATCAGTGGTTTGACAATTTTTTTTTATTTCTGTCACGTATTTCATGAGGTAGCGAATATCAATGTTTTATAATTTTGATGTTTTGAATGATTTTTTTACTTACTTATTATAATTTATATTGCGTTATTGAAATAAAAACGCTATAGAAAATTGAACAAACTACTCGGTCAAAAGTGCGGTAAACGGTGAAGTTCAAGTGATCTTCAAAATTCATCTGAGAAAATTAATGAATATATTTTNATAAACTCTAGATACTGTTTAAATTGACCAATCAGCAGTGGTCTTATTTTTTTTCTTTGAAATCTTCTCTGAATTCATGTTTTTTTTAATTTACTTTATTTCATTTTTTCGATGAAATCAAATTTATACATACACTAAAAATTCTAGTCTAGAATATATGTAAAATTACCCTTAAATCACAAAAAATTCTTTCTTTGACCATATTTTAACGCAATTTTTAACTCTAGATATTGTACAAATTGACCAATCAGAGCACATTTTCCCAGAAGTACGCGTATAGTTAGAAAGTACGCGTATAGTCCGGATTACGAGTATAGTCCGGGGTTTTGGGCGACGAACTTTCTAACTATACGCCGCACCCCGCTGTATGAAACTCTTACACCACCTTCTCAAACGTCCTGACATTTTCTCAAACGTCCTGACAGTTTCTCAAACGTCCTGACAGTTTCTCAAACGTCCTGACAAGAATCTCAAAATAATACAGATTTTCATACGTTATTAATGTACAAACGTCCTGACGGTTTGTCAAACGTCCAAATTTTTGAGCTATTGACTTCACTCCAAAATGTTAAATAAGTACATTTAAAACAATTTAGACAAGCATTTCAATATTTCTATCTACGCTTTTAGTTTGCAAAAAACTGTATTTTGAGCTTTTATTTAACTTATTATTATGGTCCATATAATATGAACCATATCCCCTATTCACACTTTTGTAAATATCCCATCCCTCCTACTTAAAAACACACTACGTTTCCTAATCAGGGCCGGGATACTTACAAAAGTGTGAATAATCATTTAAAACACTGTGGCCACAAATTTTCGACTTCACTACTCAGTTTTTCTCTAAATGCCAAGAATTTGATATTGAGATTAAAAATAATTCATAAACTATAAAATTTGCTTTCAAATCTCAAAAATATCAGCATTTTGTTTCATTTTTTCACACAAAATTCAGTGTGGTCATCAAAGGTATCAATATATTATTCCTGGCTTGATTTTGGCTTTCAAAAAAAAGCTCCATCAGGAAATTATATTTGAACTATCAGTGGTTTGACAAGTTTTTGTTAATTTCCGTCACGTATTTCATGAGGTAGCGAATATCAATGTTTTATAATTTTGATGTTTTGAATGATTTTTTTACTCACTTATTATAATTTATATTGCTTTATTGAAATAAAAACGCCAAAAAAAATTGAACAAACTGCTCGGATATCACTCAGTCAAAAGTGCGGTAAACGGTGAAGTTCAAGTGATCTTGAAAATTCATCTGAGAAAATTAATGAATATATTTTCAAAAATTTACCCATTTTAAATAGATAAGAACTGTGCTGCAGGTAACTTCCCTTCATTTTTTTCTCTACACGCATTTCAATAAAAATGTTTTTGTGAAATTATGCATTACATATATTCTTATATTCAAAATATAGAAAATCTATAAACAGGCAAAAGCTTATCATACTATACAGTATTTAATTGGAATTTTAAAGTCTGTTAATCAATTCTCAGAATCATCGATATCATATCAAATCCATCGATACCAAAATTGATTGATCAAACCCAGAATTCAGCATATTTTTATTTTGTTTGAAATATAATTGAACATAAAAATCATATTTACAGTATGTCACATTTTTTCTCACGATCTATAAGTTTGGTCTATAAGTTTAAAAATTTGTTTGACAGCCACGTCTTTTCTTATTCATATGTTTTGATTGGCGCAGATTAAGATTGACGAAATTACCCTACAAATTCAAAAACCATATCTTTAAAAATTTTATACAATGCAGTTGAGGTGAACTGTCTTCTGAAAGGAAGGCGTTTCTCACGTAGTTTATCTGACAAACTAATGACCACGTCATATTTTTTTTGGTCTTTTGATGAAGTTCAAAAATCATGTCTTTTTGACTTAATTTATTTATCCTGAATTTTACTCGATTTTTCGCACCATACGAGTTGTATGATACGACCATGATGAATCAAATCATATTTTTTTGGCGCGATTTTCACTTATTCAATTTTCCAAAAAAAATTTATTTCATTATAAGAAATGTCGAGCCCGGTAATTGGTCAACTTTTGCCCACTTTTTTCTCAATATGACTCATGACTCTGAAAATCATGCAAAAATAATAAGTGTTAAAGTAACTTGCGTTCACTGCTACACTCAGGGGTCGGCAACACCTGTCCTGTCCGGTCCTTGTAAGATAAAAAATAAAAAAATAAATTTCCACATTTTTTTTTCTTTCAAATTTTGCTCTGAAAAAATGTACCCATCTGCTGGACTTATGCCACCCCCTTAAAAATTTAAATAGTAAAAAAATTAGATTTCGATAAAAATTATTAAATTTTTTAAATTAAATTCAAACTTTCAAATGTATTTCTTAATTTTGAAGTGAATCGTCCATTACTTAAAAATGTATACTCCCAGATACCTGTCCCACGACAGGACTGGACAGGACAGAAAATATTGAAATTACCCCCCTCAGGACAGGAAAGATACCTGTCCTGGAACAGGACTGGTTAGGACAGGACAGAATATTTTGAAATTTGCCTGCCTCAGGACAGGACAGAAATTTCCAAATCTTCTGCCGACCCCTGGCTACACTTATAAAGTCAAACTATTAATATTTTATCTTAAAAACATATTAACGAGATGAGAGAGTTTAAAGCATCATTTTTATTTCAAGACTCAGCAATTTACAAATTAATAATTTTTGAACTGTAAAGTTCACAAATATCGATATAAAAATAAAATAAATCCAGTTATACGATTGTTCATACACAAACATGTATAGGGTGGCTGCGGTCTGAAGCATTTCTGGAAAAGGCTCATATTTAGGAAAATTCGAAGAAGCAAGTTGTAGCAATTTTTTTGTGGATTATTTTGATATTTTTTGTATAAAAATTTTTGCCTCTTCCTGATTGGTCGGAAAAATTGCTCAGAAGTCGTTTTTGACCCCGGAAATTAATTAATCGGATGCAAATTCTCCTACCATTTCTAGACTAGAAACAGTTTTGTTGGTTCCAAATTTTATCTAAAAATTCATATTTCCGGTTGAAAATTACAATAATCACTGTTTTTTAGCATAAATCCATTTTTTTGAAAATTGTGGAATAGTGAACTATCGATCACGTGGATTTTATGACCAGTAAAATATAACTTTGAACAGACTGATTTGAGGTCTTAACCTCAATTTTTCAAATTTGCACTATGTAGAGAATTTCCGTTATAGACTGCTCATTTCAAACGTAACAGGATCGAACTCGTAACCAAACATTTCAAGCTCTAGTTTCTTCATTTCGTATAGTTTTTGACGTTTTTCCAACGGAAGATTTGATAAAATTTCAGTATAATTGAGGCCAACACTTTGGTTTTCTAAAATAAAGATTTTAAAATTCTGAACGAAAACTCTATGAGAAAATGGGAGAAAATGCTATCTAGTATTTAAAACTCGAAACTCAAACCAGAGATTGGATTTTTAAAATTTTCCCTGGTCGGGTCTGGACATTTTTTTTCGTCAAATCGATTTTTTTAATCTGGGTCGAAAATACGATCTCTTACTCAAATAACAAACGTCAAGTTTTAAACATAGTTAAAACTGAGTCGATAAACTTGAGACGCAACTGTTGCGTAAAAAACGACCGAGTAGATCGTAAAAATTACGGTGTTAGCGTCAGAACTTTGTCAAAATTGAGCTTATAATTGTTGCCTGTTGACGTCACCTACTGTATATTTTTCGAGGTCGGGGTCATTTTTAACAAAAAATCTTCATTTTTACCGTACTTTTTTTTTCACTGATTAACGGTTATACCCTTAACGGTAAATTACCTTTTACAGATCCAGCTTGTTTGTGTGCATCGTTCATTGAATCCCATAAATCCATTTTTCGTAAAATATATTGATAATCTTCTTCAAATGTTTCAAGTTTTACGATATATTCATAGGGATAATCACATGGATAACAAGCGCGTTCATACGAATGAAAATGAATATCAAAATCTCCATATTTGTCCATATCATTTTCTTGAATAATATCTACCCAATCTTCAAAATCAATCATTCTTATCGCCTCTCGAGATTTTCTTGGCTCCAAATGAGGTCCCTTTCTTAGATTTTTTGTCAATATATTATCAACTCTTTTTAACACTTCTTTAGCATAAGTGACGCGTCCTGCGTCTCGGCAATTTTTTTCACATAAAATATTATTCCACCCGGAAATCAGACGTTTTATTGGATGACGAGTTTGCAAAAATAAAATTTTCGGAGGTGTTTTAGCCAAATGCGAAGACCAGACGCTTCGGTATTGATTTCCTTGGCTCTGAAAAAAGTTAATTTTATGAGCTTGTATTGTTTAGTCTAAAAATGGCTGAAATGATCGAAAAGTTCATTTTGATCAATAACTCCGTGAGTCACGGACTGTTATCTATGTACGAATGAACTCTGGGTGCAAATTTGGCTAGTTTTAATTAAGACCTAATTTCAAATTAAATCTGTGCTTCAATAATTAAATTTTGATAAAATTTTTTAATACTACTGGTATTTTTTTATACTACTAGTACAACGTTTATAGATATTTATTTTCTAGACAATTTTTCTAGACAATTTTTCTAGACAATATTTTTTAGACAATTTTGATAAGATTTTTTTATACTACTAGTAGAAAATAAATATCTATGAACGTCATACGTAGTACTGTACTACGTATGACGTTTATTTAGATATTTATTTTTCTAGACTTTTTTATTTGTAATAATTTCTGAAAATATCAGTAATCTGGGTTCTATAATATTGAGAATCAAATTGAGTATCAAATCAGACAATCGCTTTTGTTTATATTAAACATTTTTAAATTAATTTTTAGAATTTTCTTAAAAATCAAGAAAATAATTCGAAAGTTCCAAATTTGAACAAATGCCGGCTTCTGATCGGCTGAAAATTGCCCATTCAAATAGAAAGAATTATTTTATTACCACTATAACACGCTAGTTATAAGCCTATTCTCGCGAATTTTCTCGTTCCAACGTAAGCAATTTCGTTTGGTCAACTATTTTTAAAAATATTAACACTTCATAAAAACTGCAAAACCTCAGAATTGAACACGTCGGCATAAAGACAGTGGGAAGATTAAATTCTGAAAATTTCCGCTAATTTTTTACATTTCACACATTCTACAGTAAAGTAAATTAAAAAATGGAGCTTAAATATTTTTATAACATTCAAGTGCCAAATTAGTAAGGTTTTTTCAATTTAGATGAATTAAATTTACCTGAAATGAATCAAAAAATCCTTTTCCAGCACCATCAAATTTTGACATACCCCACCAAAAATGATTCCAAGAAGTCGAGCCTGTTTTCGGAGGGATACAACCAGAAAGTTGCATAACTGGGTCGTTAAAAATGTGATTATAATAAAAGGTTTTCTTTTGAATTTCTTCATAAGAAGAAACTGCTTTTCTATTTTGAGCTTCACAGTTTGATACAATTTTTGCTCGTCGAATTTTGAATCTTTCTTCGATTCTCAGCATGCTAGCTTCTGATAGAATTCTCACCCCATTTTCATAAACATCTTCAGAAATCACATCTTCAGAAATCACGTCTTCAGAAATCACACTTAGCATTTCAGAAATCACAACGCCTACAATGTCTTCGATTTCGGTTGAAACAGCATTTATTGGCTTTTCAGGCGTTTTTGGGTCAAATTTTAATATCACTTTTTCATGATTTTCTTTAATTTCTGCTATGTTTGTAATCCCGACGATATTTATTTTCGGGGTTAATTTCCCAGTCATATTGAGCTATTGGAAGTTTATGTATTTTACGAGCATGTCCATTAGCTGGGTATCGAATCTGATTGTAGTTCAGCAAGCTCTTAAATATATTAAATTGAATACTGTTATCACCGTCTATAAGGACCGCTTAACTTTTGACATTATATTACTGTCCCAAGGTTTCCGTTCAATATTGACAACATTATATTGTGCTTATTCAAAAAAAAGTTTAAAAAACTTCAAAAATTTTGGAAGCCATTTATCACTCATAAAAATTTAAATTCGACGAAATTAATGAACACCTTTTTCACTCTGTGGTGAAAATTTCCTGAAAATTTTCTGTGAAGTAGGGCAACGCCGTCGTCTTTATTAATTTTAAATCAGTATAATAGTGAAGAAATAATATCTTGAATATATATCGAACGAAAAATATGGTTTTAAGTTATGGTTGAACAAGCAATAAATAAAAAAATACGGTCCCGTTTGCGATAGCTCATAATCAGAGAGAATTTAGTTCGATTAATGTTGCATATGTAGTATTTTTTTAGCTATTTGTTATTAACTTAATTTCAACATAGAGAGATTTTTTCGGATCTTTTCAAACTATTATTTTCATCTCTAAAACATATCTCATAAATTTCAGAAACCAAAACTTTTCTATGGCTTTAAATTATAGTAAGATACTTTTTAACCACTTTTTATGTTAAAACTTATTTTTGTGTAAAAATCTTTCTAATAAAGTTATAAATATGTCGAAAAAAAAAATCACCCACCAAGTCAGCATGAACCTTCGCAGGCTATCTTAAAAATCGCGAAAAGAATTCTACCTAATCATAAAATTCAATGTCACGTTTAATCATGTCAGTGTTTTTGTCACTGATTAAATTGAAAAGAATACCATGAGCCTCATAGGACAAATCGCTGCGATTCAATCGCTCATGATTTCTTCTTGAGAAAAAGCGTTTAATCGTATATTTTGACTTTCGTCATGAGTCATGACGCGTCCCGCCCTTCAGATATTTCCGTCGATATAAAATTTAAAGATCTTCTGCCAATTAAACAAACTCCAAGCACTCGTGTTTAACCACGGTTGCCCAGGTGGTCAGTGTGAGTTCATCTTAAAAATGCTAACTATCTCTATAGCGCGTGTTGGAATCCCACTAATGTTGTCTTACTAATAGCTTGAGTGATTACACACCGATCAACTTTGGCGGTCCCGATATCAAGCACCCTTGCCTATAATTATACTCAAGACAATCACTAAGACAACATTAGTGGGATTCGAACACCCGCTTTAAAGATAGTAAGCATTTTTAAGATGGACTTAGGTTGGGAAAAAATATAGGATAAACCTTGCAATTGAACTGGTCAGAAATTTTCGACAAAATTTCTCGACAAAATACGTTTTTTATAAAGGCATAACTTATGCCGCATAAGTCATTTCATGATTTTTGTCCACCAGAACTAAATTTTTTGCATTTCCAAGCTAAAAAAACCTTTGAAATATCAGGAAAGGGCACTCGAGCACATTTTGCTGATCAGATTAGAAATTTCCCGCTGGAAAAAATTTGATCGGATCGGATTATCCGATTCGGATACCTATCTCTATGAATACTAAGTATCAAGAAAGTAAAGTGAAAAAATAAGTAACTAAAATATGGCAATTCCATATCTAAAATATTGGAGGTCGAAAAAAAAGACGAAAATCTGGTCGAAATTAAAACGTCTATATTTTCAATAAATCTGAATTGTTTTGTCGCAATGCAAGCCACAAAAACAAATGGTTTTCCTCCAAAAATGGGTTTCTGGTTGGAACTTTAAAAATATTTATTTTCAAATAAACGACGTATAAATTATTTTAGCATCGAAAAATATACCAAACAATTTTTTGAATCTAATTTTATTTCTATTAACTTACCTATTCTTTTATATGTGATTGTTCCAGAAATGGCCAGTAAAGAAAGAATAATGAAGAGTCCAAGAAAGCATTTTACTTCAATTTTGTTAAAAATAAATCTTGAAAAAAGGCGCATTTAGCGTATCCAGATAAAAATTTCGATTCGATTTAAAGACTCGCAATTCTCTTTGTTATTTAGATAACTTTTTGATTAAAAAGGAAGTTATCTAACATTTCGCAAACCATAAAAATAGGCTTTGACGGCTTAACCCTCTGAGTCATTTTGTACATTTTCGTCATAAAAAAGACATATAGAAAAGTATACTNATTAGAAATTTCGCGCTGAAAAATTTGATCGGATCGGATTATCCGATTCGGATACCTATCTCTATGAATGCAATATTCATAGAAGTAAGTGGAAATAGTAAATAAATATGGCAATTCCATATCTAAAATATTGGGAGTCGAAAAAAAAGACGAGAAATCTGGTCGAAATTTAAAACGTCTATATTTTCAATAAATTGAATTGTTTTGTCGCAATGCAAGCACAAGCTGGTTTTCTCCAAAAAGGGTTTTGGTTGGAACTTTAAAATATTATTTTCAAATAAACGACGTATAAATTATTTTGCATCGAAAAATATACCAAACTAATTTTTTGAATCTAATTTTATTTCTATTAACTTACCTTTTCTTTATATGTGATTGTTCCAGACTGACGTAAAGAAAGAATAATGAAGAGTCCAGAAAAGCTTCGATTTAAATAATCTCAATAGTTTTTGATTCTCAAGGTATTTAGATTTTTTGATTAAAAGGAAGTTATCTAACATTTCGCAAAATACATAAATATGCTTTGACGGCTTAACCCTCTGAGTATTTTTTACATTTTCGTCATAAAAGACATAGAAAAGTTACTGTAATTAAGAAGGTCACGATCACGGTGTTTTCAACGGGATCAGGATCCGAATCGGGACCAAAACCCTGCATCCCAGTTCGGAAATCGGATTGAAATCGAAGTTGGGTCGGGACCGGGGGGATCGGAATTTGATTCGGGATTCCGAGTGTGTTTACAATTTATCCATGGTAGAAAATTATATGTGAATATAACAAAAATTATTTAAAAAGCACTAACATGCTGTTTTTATAGAAAACTGCGAAAAAACGACCACTTTTTTTGGAACGGCATTATTTTTAAATTGACTCATCCCGTTTTTAAGACTCGTCGCACTTGCGTAGCCATTGTGTGTAAGTTGTGTTTCCGGTGTACACTTTAATTGTAACACACATTTTGTGTAACACTCAAAATTAAATTATTTTTTATTTAAAAACGAAATATTTTGTGGGAGTGAATTTCAAATAGTCAGATGAAAACTTATTTATACTTATTTTGTGTTTGCGTGAAATAGGGAGGGTTTAGGGTGTCCGCAGTCGAGCAAATTACCGTTAACAAAAATGTATGTCGCGAATTTTGGAACTTAACGTATTCGCCCGAAATTTTTTTTTCAGTACCTTGTATGCGCAAAACACTTTCCTTATCAAGCTATTTGAACATGTTTCAAAAAAAATTATCGAATTGAAGCTAATCGCCCGCTTATTGAAACCTGGTCAAAGTGACCTTTTAATCGGCTTTGTGCCAAGGTGGAACAGTTTTTAAAATGCTCCTAAGGGTTAAGTTGATGGTGTGTCTATAAATTGTATTTCCTCAGTTGAATATCCTCTATCCTGGGTTATCACTCCCTCAACAAATTTTAGCCACTGAATGGTTAAACGTCTCGTTTAAGCATGCAAATTGCCCAATAAAATCACTTCTTGATTTTTGAGAACTCAATGATGCTATGTGTCATTGGTGGTGGAGGGGCCATTTTGACTATTTTGACTTGTGAGTGCATATTTTTGAAAAAAATAATATGGAAAAGCAAATGTACACAGGACTTTTGGAAGAATTTATGTTTGATAAATCAGAAATCTGATTGCTTCAAATTCTAGAAACTCCTGAGTCAGTAAAATTTCAAGTTCAGTCCCGTGTGTGGCAGAGGGTTTTAGCGCAAAGCCAATTTCCCGTTCCCATAACCAAATGACATTTGAAAATATTTTCATAATTTTTTTATACTGTATTAGCCAGTAGTCATGGTGAAAACGATGAAACTAAACGAGATTTCAATCGAAGGTTGAACCTTATATTCCAACTAACTCAATTTTGTGAAACAATTATTTATTTTAGTGTTTTCAATATATTTGCTTTTAAAGTTGTTTAAATTATATTTGAGACATCCTTTGTAATACTATACATAAATCATTATAGCTAAAAACTCACGCGATTAACGGAAAAACGCCTCTGGAAAACCCGGTGAGCTCGTATTCATATTTTTTTAACACTTTCCTGTCGTTATAATTCTTATCATGTTTCTCTTTTTCAATGTTTTTTCTCTTTATTTTCTTTTCTTTCAAAATTTCTTTATTTTCTTTTGTTTTCCAAAATAATTCTCACAGTGCTGGCAAGGGTCCGTTTTCCCACTTCTTAGTCATTTCTTATTCACTAAAAATGTGATTAATTGATTAAAACTGACTGAAAAAAAAGACTGCTGGTTTGTGATGCTGCAAAATATCGATATAGAATAAAATATTTGAATGACCTTCCCAGACATTAAGTTTTTAATTGCGGATAAATGAGATTCTAAAGGTCATGAGATTTAAATGCAGAAAAACGATTGAATGGTAATATTTTAAATATTGACTCTTAAAAAAGATTTGAATAAATTATTCATGGAGGTTATTTAAGACAAAATGTGTAACAGAAAAGACAGACAAATCTTTAGAAAGCCTTGTCAAATTTAATTGCTATTTTACCCCCAATTTGAGAAGTCAAAAANACACTTTCCTGTCGTTATAATTCTTATCATGTTTCTCTTTTTCAATGTTTTTTCTCTTTATTTTCTTTTCTTTCAAAATTTCTTTATTTTTTTTGTTTTCCAAAATAATTCTCACAGTGCTGGCAAGGGTCCGAAAAGACAAGTGTGACCAAAAACTAGATTTATTCAAAACTCAGTTTATTTGATAGAAAATTGAAGTTAACTCGCAGGTTTTATACGAGTGTAGACCACTGGGTGTTTAACAGTCAGCCGGTCAGTTAACCGTGAAGTTAACTGACCGTAAAGGTTATTTACTGCAAATTAAGATTAAGTTTGATGATTTATAACAGTTGATAAAATCTAAGCAATAATAGATTTTATCATAATGGTAACATTCAATACTCTTAGCCGAGACATTGTAGACTCCTTTTTTTAAATAAATAATTCTAGTGCTAAAATCACCTGCACATACTGTTTTTTTGAGGAAAAAATTATGTGTAGAAGCTATTAAGAATTTGAATATATCTATATTCAAACAATTGGCAAGCTTGATGTAGAGCCGGGTTTGAAATTTCGACAAAAAACGCGCCTGAACTCGATATGAAATAAAAACAGAAATTTGAATTTCGGCTTTCCAAAGGAAGTTAAAATTTTAACAAACATTTTTGAAATCTCCGTGGTCTGTTAAATTTTAAACACTGGTAAAATTTTTATATTCATGAAATTTTCAAGAAAATCACAATTTCTAATATCCGATGGAACTTGGAAAATTTTTTCGAAGTTAACTGACTTCCATTAACGAAATTAAATATCAACAAAGTTGTCATCAATCATTGATTAAAAGATAAATCAAAGACCCTACAACTTCCTTAACCCGTGTGAGCACAACACCTATATATAGGTGACTGCATATTTAAAATCATCTAAAATATGCAAAAAACCATCGTAGAATTGTCTCCTTCGAATACATTATAAAGAATTTCGCAAGGATTTCAAAAAAGTGACTTATTTTTTTTTCGGAAATTTTGTTCAAATTTTACGCAGGGTTGATTTTTTGAGATTTTTTTCCAATCTTTTACCTCTAAAAAAATTAAATGCGACCTATTGCGTCAATTAAAATTTGAAAATAGCCAGTTTTTAGGAAAGTGTNTTTTTTGAGGGAAAAATTATGGCGGTATGTCACATACCATATGTATGTGTAGAAGCTATTAAGAATTTGGATATATCTATATTCAGACAATTGGCAAGCTTGATGTAGAGCCGGGTTTTGAAATTTCGACAAAAAACGCGCCTGAACTCGATTTGAAATAAAAATCAGAAATTTGAATTTCGGATTTCCAAAGGTTGTTAAAATTTTAACAAACATTTTTGAAATCTCCGTGGTCTGTTAAATTTTAAACACTGGGAAAATTTTTATTTTCATAAAATTTTCAAGAAAATCACAATTTCTGATTTCCGATGGAACTTGGAAAAATTTTTCGAAGTTAACTGACTTCCATTAACGAAATTAAATAGCAACAAAGTTGTCATCAATCATGGATTTAAAAATAAATCAAAGACCCTACAACCTCCTTAAGCCTTAAACTTCCTTAAACCTTCAAACTAATTTTTTTTGAAAAAATTTTCAAACGACAAAATTCTACGACTCAAAATGACATCAAAAAAACTCTACTCTGGTACCGATTTCGACTTTGCATATTTCTTATTTCAAATTGTCTTGAGGTAGAGACTTACTAAAAATAATATACAGTGCTTTGAAATCGTCTGAAACTGTGATGCGTAGAAAAGAGATAAATTGACCGATATTCTTTATTAGATTCGATATTTTTGACAGTAAAAACCGCGGTATTTATACAATTGATACCGCTAGATGGTTCATAAACAGATGACAATGTTTGGCCTTAATAACATCAGTAACCCACAAATGTATGATTTTATCAGAATGTTTATCTATCACGTTACTAGCTGAGACTTTTATGCTTCTTTTTAAGTATGATATAATGCAAAAAATTGGTCGGAATCGGACTATATTTCAATTTTTTTTTGAAATCACTGAAATAATTTAATTATAATTTNGTAGACTTTGTGTTGTTTGTACTTGTCTAAATTTTTGTTTTGTTAATTTATAAACGTTATAACCGTCGGTTTTTAACCAAAAAAACGTCACCAAATGTTCGGAACAAACACAAAAGCTTGCAAGCCGAAACAAAATTTTGAACAGATTAATTTGTGACGGTGAATCTTTTTCCCAACGGAACTCTATCTCAAAAGATGGAACAGTTATGAAGATTTGAAATAAGTTATTTTAAAAGTGAAAAATGGGTATCAATGTTTTAAGCTATTTTGTAGAGAATTTTTTTGGTCATTTTAAAACCTCGGATTTTCTGTTAATTAAAAATTTTTGAAATCGATTTTTCGGGCAAATTTTCGAGATTTTTTCAAATGAGAGCTTTAGCTCTTCATACGGACTCGCTGATAAACAAATAAAAATCCTACGTCTTCAATGGCCAAAAATAAATTTTCTACAAGATAGCTTAAAAACATCGCTACCCATTTTTCACTTTTGAAATTCCTTAGTTCAAATCGTCTATTTGTATACATAAATCAATTTCGTATTTTCGTCATAATTATATTTCCAGTTTTAATTAGGTAAAATGCAAAGTACAATTGTCCGATCAAAAAGTGTCTCATCCTATGCCGGCTCCTGGTACACACTTTGGATTCGCGAGATAAATCTTCCTACACTTCTGAAATACCCTTCACATTATCCCTCAAGATGTCCTCATGTCAAAATTTGTTTTCAAGCGCTTCAACTCAACAGTGATACGAGTAACTAATCATAATTGTCAAATTTGTTACTTGAAAATGCACTCAGGAGATGCAATTTTATTGGGGAGTTTTTTAAGTCGTTCCTTTTTTTTAACCCAGAAAAGTTTGAAAATATATTATTATAAATGAATCATAGCCTATGATTCATAGGGGGGGTTTAGCCGTCCTGCTCAGTTAGTCTTATTAAAAATAATTTGTACATATTGAAAATTGATTGAGTTCATGAATTGTAAGGACAAAGCACTGACAGTTTTTATGTTCGTTTTTGATTGGCCGACATGAAAATCGGAAAGTATTCAAAATTTTAATTTTTTGTTCAATTAATACAAAATTTAATTAAATATTTGGTCGTATTATGCGTTATTGTTTATGAATTTCACTATGAAAACATTAGTCCTCACAATTTCAGTGACCACCAGGCTCTAGATTATTTGAAGGGTCCTAATAGGATGAGTAAACAAAAATCCAGTGAAAAACATATATCTTGACATAATGTAAAATAAATGTGCCGTCTGGATTGGGACAGCACAGCTTTATTAGTTAGACTTTCAGATTAACGACAAATAAATGAAGTCTTGGCTTTTGGAACGTGCCTCAGGTTAATTTGAGACCAAACTAGCCCAGGTAATTTCAGACATATGATATGTCACATCTACCTTTATTGAAGTTAATCCGACTTATTATCATTTGCTATAGCATTTGCGATTAACACGCTATTTTTCATAATGAAGTAGCGCGCGCGGCATCTGTAATCAAAAAAGATGATCGCAAAGTGACACAAATTCCATATCAACAATTGTAAGCATTTCATGCGTTAAGGGTATCCCGGCTCCTACATTTTCTGCAGTTATTAATAATAACTTATTATGTCATAAAAATGCACGAAATCAATTATTTATGTTTTAAACGCATAAAACAACCCAAATAACAACAAGAAAAATTTCAAAAATTTTACGTTTTTTCTATTTTTTTCTAAGTATTTTTCTCAAAATTATGTTCAAAAATAACGTTTGTGTCAATTTGACAACAAAAATTTCAAAATCTCGGGTTTACGTAAGCCAACATTCTCTTCAGTGTTTCCAAACCTTATTTTAGCCTACTTTCGGAAAAATCGAAGCACATTTTCTTTCGAAAATTTCTTCACGTGACCTTGAAAAATTCATATTTCGAGTTTGAGGTTGAAATTAAAAAAAGGCTCTCCTTGAGTTTTTAATTGTTTTGAGCTACCTTCTGCGAAAATTTGAGTAACATTTGAAATTTAACCTAGGAGGAGATAGATTTTCCGATGAACAAAGTCCAAAAAACGGTGGTTTATCGCATATCTTTTTACCAACGGAACACCATCTCAAAATCGTTAACTTTCTCTATAACGCGAGTTCGAATCCCACTTATGTTGTCTAAGTGATTCCTTGAGTGATTCCACATCGATCAAATTAAGCGGTCTCAATATCAAGCACCCTTGCCTATAAGCATACTCAAGACAATCACTAAGACAACATTAGTGGGATTCGAACACGCGTGAAAGAGATAGTAGACGTTTTTGAGATGGAGTTTCGTTGGTAAAAGGATATTCTAAGAAAAATAAAGCATTTATCGACAAAACGGCTCGCCTTGAGTTAGACTTACTAATTCTACAGGTTATGTTTAAATTAAGGTTTATTTCGGAATGAAACCTGAGAGGAGATAGATTTTCCGTTTTGGCTTAGGTCTCCCTGTCTCGCTTATGTGTCTGGGAGTGTAAGCATACAAAAAAGTTTTGACACATTTCTGACGCATGCTGAAGGCTAGTTCTACTAACTGGCTGATCTGAATTATATCCTCGACGCCCTGTTTGGCTAATATTTATCGAGAATATGTCAAATTAGGGGCAGGGATACCCTTCATCTTTTCGCTTTAATTAAAAACATTTCTGATATCAAATAAAATATTTTTTTTAATTTTGATTGGTTTTGTTTTTTAATTTTAACAAATAACCTGAACGTAAACTGATTATTTTTTGTTCATAAGATAGTCGGCGACTTTGTTTACGTGTTATTTTAAGAGTTTCAATCAATAAGGATTTTATCTGCTCGAATTGTTTGCTGCTGAAGAAAAATTGTGCGTTTTTAAAATCGTTTTTGTTATATGCGAGTTATAAAGGAGTTTGTGACTATTTTGAAAATAATTTAAGATATATAAAAATTATAACCAGTGTTAACAGAACCTTATTTTTATGCCATTTTTACGTTTGATTATTTTAATCAAAAGTTAAAGACCGTTCAAAAGTGATGCAAAAATACTCAGCAATTACAATAATTGACATTTAAAACCCACTTTTTTAATATAATTACATTGTATTTTTTTCAATATTTCTTGAAAAGTCGACAAATAAAATTTTTATAATTTTCAAAGAGCGTTTAAAAATATGAAGGCATTATTGAAAAAAAACTAAAATGGCTATTCTCAATGTTCTCACTCATAGATTTCAATAAAAGGACAAAAATAAATTCGCGAGTGACATAAGAATAAACATTAATTTAAGATTTCGAATTTATTTGATTAGATAGATTGGAAGATGCAAATTAATATGCAAATAACAAAGTTAAAATAGTGATAATTTTTATGGCATCTTTTTGGACGATTATTTGAGAGCTCGTAGTAGTTGGCAACGTCGTTGTAGCTATTTCGAACGCTGGAAAGCCGTCTATTTCGTTGCAAAGATTACGTTGACATATTTTTTTACAAAGTTGAGTTTTTCCGTTGTCTTCGAGAGTACAATTACTATTTGAAGGGATTTCTTCGACGAAATATGAGCTGGTCGCGTTGAGACTAAAACTTGTGCAACCTAGGATACACATTAAAGATCACTTTGATAAGTATTTACGCACTTTGTGCAGAAAATTTCCATTCAAAATTTATTAACTTTCGATATCCAAATGGATGTCGATTTAAAACTCTTATTGGGTGAAAACATTATTCCAATACTTTTTTCTCGAAGTAACGATTTTCTCAGATTTGAGTCGTCTAAAATTTAGACTCTAAATAGTACTGTGTGGAGTTTAATATAACTTTGAGGATATCGTTTGGTTTTGCAAATAACTAGTTACCCTTTGAATACAGAGAACTCGTCATTCCAGTTGACTCGTGAAATATATTTGAAGAAGCAGCGAAACACCCAGCATTCGCATAATTTGGACATTTTATATTATCAGTGCCATTTGAGCAGCTTAAAATATATTTGTTATATTATTCCGGAAGTTGAACCTTTTTTCTTTTCCAGTTTTTAAGAATATTAGATAGGTCTGTCTTAAATAAATCCAGAACTAAGTTGGATATATTATTCGTTGAAATTTTCAATACGAGATTATGCATGCACCTAACACTCTTCTATAAAATATTTTTTCTCAGATATCATTTCCTCAAATATATAATATACCATACAATGCAGTTGAGGTGAACTGCCTTTAAAAATAAGGTCTATCGTATGTAGGTTATCTGATTTTTTCCTCGCAAAAATCGACCATTAAAAAAAATTCATTATTTTGGCGCGTTTTTCACTTATTCACTTAAATTCTATAGAAAGATTTCATCTCATAATTAATGGAAACCCTTAACGATTTATGAAAACCATTTTTTTTCGCGGAAGTGGGTTTCTAAAATGGTTAGTTGGTGTATCAGTGATACAGTATCACGCGCTCATTGGTCAACTTTTTCCGTCTTTTTAAACAAGATGACTTATACCGTATATTAAAGTTAAAGTTATACGTAACTTAAAGTTATACGGTATAAGTTATACCTCCAAACATAATACTATCTACCAAATTACTTCGACTGCATTGTTTATAATATATCAGCTAAAGTTCAGCTTATTTCTCAGGAGTATACATGTTTGGTCGACTTTTTTTAAAATGCTTATCATTTGCTATGAAATGTTTCATGGTTCGATTAATTTTTTTGCACAAAAAGAAGGTGGTTTATGCTATCAAAATGTATTTTTGCGACGTTATATGATCAATTGCAAACGATTTTTCTTCTAATTTGTAGTTTTTTGCTTTTACGCATTACATCAGGGTCCGGCGGATAGGTGACAGTTTTTTTGCTCAAAACCTTCACCTATCTGCCGGACGTCTGAAAAGAAACGCTCTGATTGGTCAATAATAACAAGATCTAGAATTCACAATCTAGTCAAAGCGTAGTCAGAGTAGGCATTTAGGCTGATTTTTTGCTCAATTCTTCATCACAAATGCACAAGTGACCGTTTTGAAAATCTCAGAAACTAGTTTTTTGGATAATCGACTCACGCAGTAAATCGAATAAAGCTTCTAGAATGTATTTATTTAATTTTATTCAACCAAAATTTGAAATAGTTTAAATAAAGTTTTCATTAAAATTGAATTTCAAAATGATTTCTAAGAAAAAAAAGGTACCACTCAAAAAAACTATCACTTTTATCGACCACTACAAAAAAATGGTGTCAACTGTGGTTGTCATGCAATTATTATAGCAGAGAATATTTTTCAGAAAATCTCTCAACTTTGATTTTCAAACAGAAAAAATAAATATTTATCGGGGGAAAATGGTCTTCGAAATAATTGAGGGGGAATTATTTGAACAAATATATATTGTGTGCAGATTTTTAAGATAAATCAACTGTACTTGATTATAAAAATTGAACGCGAAAACTACAAATTAATTTGATAGTTTTTTTATTTATATAAATACTCAAATATTCCTATCTTTTGACCTTTCGAAAAGCCTATCTATTTGCCTGAGAAGTTTTGAAATAAAAACTATCATTTGTCTTTCACCTATCTGCCGGACGTCAAGGAGAAACAGTTTTTATTTCCAGATGCGTCGGCGGTTGCGAAGGCTTACGTAGTTTTTGCGTAGGTTTCCCTTATCCGCCATCACCTATCCGCCGGACCATGCTGTAGATAGCAAAAGATCGGCGAAAACAAGTCGGCCAAAAATAAATACTCCTATTTTCCATGTCTTTTACATAACTCTTTTGTATAACTCTGAGTTAACTCACTAGGTGGCGCCAAAGATTATAGTTGAAGACATTTTTTGGTAATAGTTTATAGTGGGTAGATAGTAATAGCAGAAAATGTAATTCGTCGAAAATCTAAAATTTCAACTTTTCAAACATAAAGACAACTTTTTGTAAAAAAATTTTCAGCTCATTGTTTCCAGTGCCAAATTTAAATATGCTAAGATACAAAACGTAATTTCTCAATAGTTTATTCTGGAAGTTTTTGCCAAAAGACACTATTTTTATAAAAAGTGAGTTTTTTAGCTTCAACTTCAATAATCTTCGACATGAAACCATGAAATATTGGGTTTTACGATGTAAAACGCCACTGAAAAAGACGGCCAAGACGATTTTTCAGTAAAAATTGTCTCTATATTTGAAAAATTGAATCATATAATATCATATAATATGATTCATATTTAATCAAATCAGTTGTTGACATGAGAAAACCAAAAAAGTTGTCCTTAAAGATGGGTATTTTTATTTTTTATTACGCATTTTTGATAAAAACCTAAATTTTATTATAATATTTATTTTCATACACAAAATATCTATTCATATCCCTTATTCACAGTTTTGTTAATATTCCGGCCCTACTACTTAAAAACACAATACGTTTCCTAATCAGGGCCGGGATATTAACAAAAGTGTGAATAGGGGATATAAAGTTCACAAACCTTAAATCTGGAATGTCTTCATAGTTACTGGCAAACAGATCGACTGATCCTAAGCCAGTATTACAATCGTCAATGTTGCAAAAATCATAAAGTTCTCGAGAAGGCTCAACCACATTTTCAGAAAGTGAGATTATATAAACCTTACCGATTGACACATTTCCATTGAGTTCCTTTAGAGGTCGATACTTCAAAAATACCGCTTAACTAGATGATAATAAAACAGATCTAGGCTGTCCGAAGACTTGCAAATTCTAATGCAAATTTTTTGGGCTGGTTTAGTACTAAATGAGATTTTCAGCCTAACTTTTTTTGCGAACACTCACCCCTTAAAACATTAGAAATTACACATTTTACGATTATTTTTTTACTCATATTTCAATCTTTTTTGAAAGTGGCAAAAATTTAGACTAGACCAAATTTATTCATTCGTGATCACGTTCTTCAACATTCCAGACATTTAAGACCTATAATAAGGAAACAAACTTTATGTTGGTCTGATCTGAGACAGAGTCGAGAGATTTCACGGCCTGAAATTCAGGATGGAAAAACTTTCTCAAAAATATTCGAATACTTATGTCCTTTGGTCATATAACTCTGGTACCAGGAGCTTTGACGAAATAAAAAATTATATTTTCCTTTAAATTTTAACTAAGAATGTTGTCATAATCATTATAATTGAAGATAAAATCTAAGTGGTAGAATAAAATTGGTTAAATCTTCCGGTTTAGAAAATTAATCGTGGTGAGTCGGTAGTACATTATGTCACATTTTTGTAGTACACAGTTTACGTGCTTATTTTCGGGGCCTCCCAACTCCGGCGACTATTTTTTGAGACGACAGCATTTAACACTACGCGCGGCAAAACGCTTTTGAAAGCGCCGCTACCATTATGACAAACAAAATATTGTGACAAACAGATTAAACATATAATTTTTACCTCACTCAAATTGCGTAGGTTGATGAGACTTGATACTTATTTTTAAAGAAAAAAACCCCGCTTATTTTCAAATAATAACGCGTGAAGTTAACCATGACACATTTTCTAATTTAAATTTAATTGCGTTATGGAGTCCTTAGTAAAGAGCCGTTCTTAGAAACAAGGCTTGAAGATTAATTCATTTCAATTAACAATATTGATCCTCATCTAGGTCTTAATTTCTAGTTAGAACTATGCAAGGAAGGCCTAGGCTGGCCGCACCTGTCCCCTACGGCAAAACTGTACCCTTCTGGTGAAAAAATTCGTCTCAAAAATTTTGAAACTTTCTATTTCTTCAAATCAAGATTTTTTCGAAAATTTTGAGCACGGCCTCTGATTGGTTCTCGCAAAAATGCTGAAAAATATGTTTTTAAATGCTTAACGGAAAGTCCAGATCAATGCGATCATTTTTGTTATAAGAACTGACACCCTCAGACTTTTTTAAGCCCATGTCCGGCATAAAATTTCACAACAGACGGGAAAAATTTTTTCGCGTCTTCGAGCGATTTTTTTTAAAACCACCCCCGACATGTCTAAATTTTGAATATAAGGGCTAAAAAAGTTGAATTTTCGACAGAAATAGCTAAAATATTTCAAACAAAAAATCTCGACCTCAATTGACCACTTATCCTCTTAAAAAATTTAAGGGCGCGGTAGAGAGCAAAATAATAAAAATGACCAGTCAGATAAATACAATAGAAATAGATTTCATCAAACTGTCCGTATTACAACGATGGAAATTAAAAAATTGCCAAAATTTTAATAAACAAAATTTGCTCTATTTCGTAGTATTGAATAATAACCGTTTCATTTCATTTATCAAATTCAATTTTTAGAATATTATAATGTATACAATTTTTGTTTAGAATCAGCATTTAGAGTCTAAATTTTAGACTTCACAAATCTAAATTTTAGATTAAATGGGTCGATGAATTAAAAATGCTTAAAAAAACGTCGCCAGGAAGGCCTGCAATTTTTATTACGTTGGAACCGCTGGTATGTGAGTTTTTGATTTGTTCTAGGAAACCATGAATAAAATGACTATGCATCTTTTTTTCAATTTACAAAGGAAAGTGACACTTTCAAAGTGTTCAAAAACGCAAAACCACTTTCAAATTGCCTATCAATGCATTATCATTTCAACCCTCTCACACATAAAACGCCATTCGGGGACACTTGCAACTTCACTGTTCTTTAGTCCTTGAAATTAAGGATAGACCTAACTTTTTATACTCTTTAATTTAAATTTTGAATTTATTCACCCCGTAGAATAGTGACATTTACGAAGTGACGTTTCACCTACGCAATTCATTTCTTAGAAAATGAGAGACGTCAGAACAAAAATTAATGATGGGGGAGATCCAAAATTAAATTTTCTAAATCGTGACTTTCTCAAAAATAACCCTCCATCTACAGCTGTTCTCCGAAAATAAAACCCAACCTACGCAATTTATCGAAATCACTTCTGAAGCAATAAAAAGTTACTCAAAAAATTCAGATCAAAAATTGAAAATGGAGCAGATTCAGAAGTAATCTTTAATTTCTGGTCTCTAATCTACAGGTGTTTTTCAAAATGGCTCCGTGTATGAGGGGGTTAAGCCAAATGATAGACACTAAAATTTTCTTAGTAAATTTCAGCACAGAAAGTGCTACGAAATTAAATAAAATCTGAGTTGGTCGATTTTTGCCGTTCCTACTATGGTAAGGTTTGAAAGGCAATAATTTTTTGCTAAAGGAAAATTTTCGTCTCGCGAGTAAAAAAAGTACACACTGTATTTATTTATTTATTTGCAGATTGTAGCGGCCCGTAAAAATTATCATTTGAATTATTATGTGATTTGGATTACCGTTTTTATTTAATTATGAATTCCCCACATTATTCAAGAGACAGTCCCTAATGGGGCGTCACTGACGTTCTATGTGCAGTATCACGTAATATTTAAGTAATTATAAATAACTACAGCCTGAGTTTTTTTAAATTGGGCCATTTTTTTCTCCAATCGGCTAGACAGGGAGATTAAATTACCGTCAAAATTTTGCATAACATATGACTCATTGGTAACACGTGACTTTTTGGGCCATTTTTTTCTCCGGAGAGAAAAAAATAGCCCGATTTTGATTTAATTTATTTGAACCAATCAGAAACTAGTATTTCTTTAAGTGTTCAACCATAGAACATTTTTTTTCGGAAAAAATCCCATAATTGTGATTCAATTAATTTGAACCAATCAGGAACGAGCATTTCTTTTAGGGTTCAACAATGAAATATTTATTTATTTATTATAAGTTTTTCAGATTAAAAGTCAATTTTAAATTTATTTAGCAGTTTTTGAACAATCTTTCCCGTGAGATTTGTTTTTTAGTTTTTAGAGATCGAAACAATCTGCCGGATCGCTGCTACCTCCTTAATATAATAACTATATATATAAATAAATAAATATATAAATAACTAGTATATATAAAACTAAAAATAACTTGAATAATATTTTGCGCAAAACCAAAGCTATATTCGTGTATTTTTTGAACATCTTCTTCAGATAAGTTGTATTATTTTTTGGTTGAAATTGTCTCGCGACAATTTTCAAAGTTATTTTTTCACTCATTTTTCTCAGTTAATAATAGATTAAAATAATTATTTAATAAAATAATATTTTATTCAAATACTAGAACGATTCTTCAATGTTCCAGCAAAATT
>SCLH01000245.1:146147-164218 GCA_004367855.1 Oikopleura vanhoeffeni | reverse complement strand
TTGTGAACAAACTACTGGGGGAGGGAATTCGGCGATACTGGCACTGAGAGTATTTTTGCTAAAAATTGTGAAATTGCGTAGGATGTTTTCGGCAATTTAGGCAAATTCAGCGATATTGGGGCCCCCTGTAGTAAGGTTATTAATTAAATGGGAACTCCCTATTCTGAAGATCAATCGTAAGAGTTATTGTGAACTGTTTTTTGCATAAGTTCTGAGCTGCCTTTTCACGAGGAACCTTTTGGTGATATTTGTTCTAACACACGAGTTAACAGCAGTTTTTATACCTCTATAATATGATAAAAAGTTTATTACCAGTTTTTTGCTGATTACTGGTCAACTGGTCTTGGTCAGAAATCGAAAATATTATCGAAGGTTAAAATTTTCTTGGCTATCGCCGAATAGCCTATCGGATACAAATAACCGTTATTTGATTGCTCTTATGTTTGGTATCCAAGAAAAGTCACTTCACCCTTGTGAGCACAGAGCCACAATAGTGGCTCAAGCATACCTGAAATCATCTTCAAAAGGCAACAAACAAGATCGTAGAATCTTCTCTTTTGAAAACATTATAGAGAATTTTGATTCGGTTCAAAAAAAATAATTGGATTTTTTTTCGAATGATCGGTTCCAAAATTACGGGAAATTGATTTATGAGGATTTTTCGCCTATGTTCTACTTCCGGAGACAATATTTCGGAACTAGAAATAGAGTGCAAATGTGAGATTAGCCAGTTTTTAGGAAAGTATTTTGTGCATGCATAACAGTTAAAATAAAAATTAATTGATATCTGGAGGCAGATATGTTTTTTCGGAAGTGAAATTTCTTAATTTTTAACTTCAAGTATCCCATGAAAAAATTGGATTATTAAAAAAGTGAATTTAAGCAATCAAAAATTGTTCACAGTTGTATTTCATTATCATATTTACTTGGAAATAAAAATTAAAGTTTGATAATCTGGTTTTATAGGGAAAATAAACATTTTTAATCAAAAATAAAGATTTTTTTATCAAATTTTTTTGACTTATTTATAATTTATGGGGTATGAATCATACAGTATGTAACATACCGTATGAATCAAAGCCGACTAAACAATGACGTAAATCAGATACTTGTGCATCGTTTACGACAGAAATGTAACTTGTGAAGACAATTGTGACCGTGTATCACGTGATATCCTATTCCGAGTACAGTAGATCAAAAATGCCTAGGCAAAAATACAAACCAATTACAAGGTGAAAATTACAAGGTAAAAATACAAACCAAATACAAACGAGAGTGAGACGGGCCAACCAACCAATCAAATCCCTGAATTGAACACACAATTGGTTTGTATTTTTACCTAGGCAATTTTGATCTACAGTACTCGGAATAGGATATGGTATACCCTGCTTTTCTCACTATGTTATCTACGTACAGTAGTCTGTAGAACAAAAAAATAAAATTCTAGAATATAAAATGTCGGATGCAAGAATATAACCTTTCAACTTATTTATGTGGAAAAATTGAAATTCCAACTGCCTCAAACTTTCTTATAACAATGTTCAAAGTAGGATCACAATTGTGGCTCTGGTGCCGCGGCATGCCGTGGCGGAACTTTTTTTTTAAATGCTCACAAGGGTCAATTAAAGTTTGTTCTGTTTTTAGTCTAGAGTTCTCAAATATAAAAATATGAAAAATTCTCGACTTTCACTCTAGATATCTAGAAATCATAATTTCTCACGAAATTTGTAAAATCATATAAAAAATTACGTTTTTGTCAATTTATTTATGCAATTCTGCCTCTGAGAACTCTCGCAAATATAAGCTTAAATTGAAAAAACAAATTTCGTTACTGTGTTTACCAGTTAGGTAGCGAGGACTGTTTTGGAAACTAAATCTGAAAGAATAAACTTAAAGCTACTTTTATAAACATTATTCTCTCCCGTTATTATTAATTTCTTAACCCATGGTTGGTTATACAGTCATTGGAATTCGGCAACGGTTAATATTTTGTTGATATTTTTGAAAGCGAGGCAATGAATTTGAGAATAAATGTAGATTATTGACTGTATCGAAAATTAATTTCAAATAGTAGTCCTGTTAATTTTGCTAAAATTTGATCCTTTCTGTTTGCGGCATAAATAAAGTGGATATTTTCAGTCTCGCAATGGTCCTCCCCTGAGCTCTGTTTTCAATTTTCGGCGCCCCACAAACCGCTTTTTTTGCCCAATTTACGTAAATATAATTGTCAGCTTGAATTATAGCATAACAAATTCTTCTGATTCAAAATTTGATGGGCCTTAAAATATTACTTTTGATAAATATAATATAAATGCGTGTGAAATGACCTTGATCGTGACCAAAAACAGAGTAGAGAAATTTATTACTTAACAATTAACCCCAACCATATTGTCACTGAGAGCTGTGAAGAGCTCAGAGATAAAAAATAATTCCAAACGATCAGCATAGCAGTTAAGTGAATAACACTGATGAACATTATTGACACCTGGAGGTTTAAGGACACATAATCCATCTGCATTGAGTTCCCAACATTCAGAATTACATTCGAGACCTTAAAAAATAAAATTATGATTATGTTCCTTAATTTGAGTTTATCCTTTTTCCAACCAAAGTGAATCTTGAAAATGACGATGATCTCTAATAGAGATCATCGTCATTTTCAAGATTCACTTTGGTTGGAAAAAGGATATACTCAAATTAAGGAACATAATCATAATTTTATTTTTCTATAGATTCTCTATAGCGCGTGTTCGAACCTCACTAGTGCTGTCTTAGTCCCTGTCTTGGGTATAATAGTAAGCGATGTTGCTTGATATTGGAAGCGCCAAAGTTGTTCGATGCGTGATATCCGATAACTCCCCCCCCCTCCCGGCAAATAAGACGACGTAGATAATTCCAACACAGGTGAGATTGGAACACGCGCTAGAGAGATCACCCTCATTTGCACGATTAACTTTGGTTTGAAAAATAATATGATAGAGTTTTAGCCCCACGCATAATTCACAGCAAAAAATGGAAGAAAAACACCGGCCAAAAGTTTTCCTGATGAAAACTTTATGCTCCGATTTGAACCACTTACCTCCAGTCAAACCCGGGCAAAATTCCGTTTGAGTCATCTGGTCTATTGGACATCCGTCATCGCCAAAAACACCATCACTACATGTATTGTCACATGTAACTGTTTCGCCACCACCAGTTCCGGTTGGACAATCAGGAAGAGTACATAACACAACTAAATCAAATTTGATTAATTGAAAACAACATTCAAAATTCGTTTATTTCTTATCGTTCCGATTTTTATACCATTATTCATAAATTAAGAAAAAAAGCTCAAAAAATACTACGACTTGAATTTCAGCGAATCTAGAATATTTTAAAATTTTAATTAAGGCTTTTTTTAAATTTTATTAAACTGAGACCTGCTAGTTTTGTTTTATTTGTCATTATAATTAGTGTGTTTATCCTATATTGTTTTCCCAACTGTTAGTGAGCGGAACTCCATCTCAAAAACATTGACTATCTCTATTCTTTTTACAAACGGAACTCCATCTTAAAAACGTTAACTATCTCTATAGCGCGTGTTCGAATTCCACTAATGTTGTCTTAGTGATTGTTTTGAGTATGACTTTAGGCAAGGATGCTTGATATTGGGACCGCTTAATTTGATTCGTGTCTAATCACTCAAGCAATCACTAANAGATAGTAAAAGTAAATTTTTGAGATGGAGTTCTGTTGGGAAAAGTATATGCCTCCTTTTGAATAGGCTCAAAATAATTTTTGAAATTACTAGAGAGCGTTTTTAACTATGTTATGCATTCTTGTTCTATTCAAAATCGAATCTGCCACCTGCACGAAAAACTTGTTAAACTACCCAGCTGTATATTATCTCGCTGAAAAATCATACTGACATTTAGTTTCCCGCCTCAAATCAAATTTTTTCTAATTTCACTTCAAATATGAACGCATCAACTTACGTTCGCCATCTGATTCTTCACAATTCTCCGTTTGTATTCTGGCGCCTTCGCATGGGCCAGGTCCAGCACAAAGTCTTGACCTCAAGCGAACAGGGTTAAGTCCGTCGGAACATAAACCCCATCGAGTCCAATCATCCCAATCTCCGACTGGACATTCGCCGACAGGAACACAAACACTGAATATCAAGGTAAATTTTTGTAAAATATACAAAACTCAAATACTGCTTAGATCTAACGCACTTAAGCTGGCGCTAAAGGTCGATTATTCATAGCTCATTTTCACCTCAATTATAAACCGAAAATTTTTTTTCTAGTTTTTGAGATGTATTAATTATTTTTTGAAGGTCAATTTTTCGTGATTTTACAGGCAGTTTGTGATCCAGTTCTAGCGAAGCCGTATGAAGTGCTAAAAGGCTGATTTTTTGGCCAGTGAAAATTAAGCGTTTTTTTGTTACCCGTTTTTTTGATTGAGGGTCGGCGACCAATATTTGACCTCTTATAACAAAGTTCAAGGTCAATCTCAAGTTCATCGTATTGACTTGTGAGTACCCCCAAAAGAATCGGAAGGGTCGACTTTCTGGTGAACGTATTAGCAACTATGGGTCAATAATTCACTGAAAGGTCGCTAGAGAGCAAAAACTGGTCAACACCAAAGGTCAACCTCAAATTCATCGTTAAGACTTGCGAGTACCCTCAAAATAATCGGAAGGTCGACTTTCTTGCTCTCTAGTTTTTGCTCTCTAGCGACCTTTCAGTAGATTATTGACCTGCTTGCTAATACCGTTCATCAAAAGTCGACCTTCGATTCTTTTGAGAGGCGTTACAGTTCGCAAGTTCTAACAGTATGAACTTGAGGGTTGACCTTGGGGTGTTGAACCAGTTTTTGGCTCTCTAAGCGACCATTTTAGTACATCTATTGACCCATAGTTGCTAATATAGTTACATCAGAAAGTCGACCCTTCGATTCTTTTAAGGTACTGTACAAGTCTATACGATGAAACTTGAGATTGACCCTTGATTATATGAAAACACGGGTTACCTAAAAAACGGCTAATATTCATACTGGTCAAAAAATCAGCCTTCTAGCATTCTATACGCTTTCGCTAGAACTGGATCACAGTACTACCTGGTTACAATCATGAAAATTGACCTTAAGGGGTGGGCGTCTCGAATTTCTTGAGCCCTTATATGAATTAATTTATGATAAATTAATATCGGTTATGACTAAAGTTGACCCAAGGAATCTCGTGGTGGCAATCTATTTTTTTCAAAACACTACGAACAAAATCTAGAATTTTCAAAAATTCGAATATTTTTTTGCTTTAACTCGCATAAAACCGGTATTCCACCATGATATGAACATTTTTTATTGATAATATGACCCGCCTAAACGATGCATGACAATTAAAATTATCGAAAATGTCTTAATCGAATTCTAGAAAATAAAATATTTTTAAAGCAAAAATGTTAAACCTAATTATCGAATTGACGCTGATTGGTTAAAATTTCGATTAGCTGTAAGCCAACTTTTGATCAGTGAACTCTCAGCTTAAATTCAGTGGTACTTTTTGTTCGATTAGACGAAATTTTCTTTTTTTCGAACTTTTCATTTCCGGTTTAACATTATAGTCATATTTCTCAGAATTAGGTGAACATTCAAAAATCCGAGACCAAACATATGACGACATATATTTATCTACCTGAGTCAAAAAAACGGCTTTTCTGAACATTCCGTTAATTAGAAAGATAGATTTTGAAGCGAAAAATTGTAAAAATCGGCTTCAAAAGTGATTCTAGAAAAATTCAAGAGCAATTCAAAAAAAATGGTAACATATTAGTGACCTCACTCTCCGTACTCTGTGTAAATTTTCAGACGCTTTGTATGTGGGGTCTAAAATGAAGATAGATTTTAAAAAACTGTTTAGTGTCTAGAATAGACTCACCCACCTGGTGGTGTGATGTAACAAGGTGACTTTGAGATATGAATCGTTAGACGAAGCTTAGATCCTACAAACGGTATCCGATTTTTACAACTGCCTCTAGATTTGTTCTGAGGCGTGATTGAAAGGTACCAGTATACAACACCTAAGGACCCCTTAATCATTATTTGTTTTGAACAATTTTAAATAAAAAACTGAATATACATCCTCCAGTCTTAAATATGGCCAGACAAAAAATTCGCTACAGCAGATAGCTATGAACACAAGGAAGGAGATGGTTTTTCTAACGGTGTTGAAATTCCTATGTTCAAATCGTCATTACGATAAGACCTCTCCGAGAAAAGTTTTTCTCAAATTAAATTTTTTTTATGGCCATATTCTTCAGCATGACGAAAAGCCCACAAATCACCAGGAAAATTTTTCAAAACATGTCTTTCGGATCAAATATCAATTTTCAAAAACGCAAAACCCGAATCTTGCTTCCCGTTTTAGATATTGACATGAAAAACCTCCAATTTTGTTCAACGTGATTCCGGCAAGTTTCTACAGTTCGAATTTTTATAAAAATTCGTCTCCAGAGTCTCACAGGACCTGTAGTTCATTACCCCTAGGGTCAAAATTTGGATACAAAAATAAGTGTCAAATTTTGCTAAAAAATGCGTCACGGAAGTATTGGACTCCATTGATCACGACTTTTGTCTTAAAAATTTCCAAAATATTTACAGTTGGTGCTAGAGAGCAAAAACAGTAAATCCTGAATTTGTTTAATGTAGTGAAAAAATGCTCAATTGGATCAAAAACTATGCCGAAAAAACACCAAACTACAGAAATTACGACAAGCCTTATTTTCACTTATCATATCCGTAGATGACGCTGGAGAGCGAAATCACCGAATGACGAATTTTAGAGATTGTGAATTTCAAACCAAAAAAACCCGAATCTTGTTGCCCCGTTTCTGAAATGATTTGACATGAAAAACCTCCAATTTTTTGTTCAACGTAATTTCCGCAAGTTTCTTCAGTACACTTTTTTGATTTTTTTGAAAATTCGTGTCCAGAGTCTCACAGGACTTGTAAGTTCATTTCCCCTAGGGTTAAAATTTCGGATACAAAAATATGTCAAATTTTGCTTAAAAATGCGTCAGGGAAGTAATGGACTCCATTGATCACGAATTTCATCTTAAAAATTTCCAAAATATTCACAGTTGGTGCTAGAGAGCAAAAACAGTAAATCCTGAATTTGTTTTAATGTAGTGAAAAAATGCTAAATTTGACCAAAAACTATGCCGAAAAAAACACCGAACTTCAGAAATTACGATGAGTAATATTTCCACTAATCAAATATCCGTAGATGATGATAGAGAGCGAAATCACCGAATAACGTATTTTAGAGATTTTGAATGTCAAACCAAAAAAACTCGAATCTTTTTGCCCCATTTTTGAGCTGATGTGACATAAAAAATCTCCAATTTTTTGTTCAACGTGATCTCCGCAAATTCCTACAGTACTGTTTTTGAATTTGTATTAAAATTCGTCTCCAAAGTCTCACAGGACCTGTAAGTTCATTTCCCCCAGGGTCAAAATTTAGGATACGAAAAAAAGTTAAATTTCCTCAAAAATTCCGTTGATGAGGGGAATGGACCTCACTGATTACCAAAATGACCTCAGAAGTTATAAAAAAAAGTTCACAGGTGGTGCTAGAGAGCAAAAACAGTTTATCTCGCATTTTGGATTATGCTAAAAANTACAACCTAATTATCGAATTGACCGCTGATTCTGGTTCACAAATTTTGATTAGCTGAAACCAACGTTTTGATCAGTGAACTCTCTCAGCTAAATTCAGTGGTAAACTTTTCTGTTCCGATTAGACGAACTGTTTTCGAACTTTTCATTTGCTCCGTGTTTACTTCATAGTCATATCTTCTCAGAATTTTAAGGTGAAATTCAAAATCCGTAGACAAACTATATGACGACACTTATATTTATTCTAGCCTGAGTCGAAAAAAAGCGGTCTTATTCTGGCACCAATCCGGTTTAGGAGAAGTATAACTCTTGAAACGCAAAAATTGCTAACAGAAATCGGCTTTCCAAACGTGATTCTCAGAAATTCACGAGCAAAATTCAAAAAATGGAATGAAACATATTAGTGACGCTATTCTTCCCGTACTCTGCTGTAAAATTTTCAGCACGCTTTGTAGTGGCATCTCAACATGCAACGATAGATGTTCAAACAACTGTTTAGTGTTCTCAGAATACGAATCACCACCTGGTGGTGTGATGTAACAATGTTAAGTTTCGAGATATGGAATCGTTAGGGGGCGAAGACTTCAGACCTATAAAAAGTCGAGAGGCCCTAGATATTATTATGAGTGTGCGGATTGAAAGGTAACCAATAACGACGCCACCCCCTTAATCGTAGTGAAAAAATGCTCATAAGAAGCGAAAAAACACCAAACTACCAGAAATTATCCGATAAGCCTTTTTCCACTTATCAAATATCCGGTAGACTGATGCTAGAGAGCGAAATCACCGAATAGCACGAATTTTAAGAGATTGTGCAATTTCAACCAAAAAACCCGGATCTTGTTTCGCCCGTTTCTTGACGATGATCTCGACTTGAAAAAAACCTCCATTTTTTGTTTCAGCGTGATCCTCCGCCACGTTTTTAACAGTACCGTTCCTTTGGATTTTTATTGCAAAAATTAGGTTTTCGGTCTGAAATAACAATCTCTGAAATTCGCCATCGGGTGGATTTCGCCTCTCTCAGCGTCATCCTGCGGATATTTGAAACGTTAAAAAGGGCATCTTTAACAAGAAGCCGATGTTCGACTCCTTCTTTTAAGTTTGATGAAATCTGAGCCTTTTTTTTTTAGCAAATCCAAAAGCCGAGATCGCAGATGACGCTAGAGAGCGAAATCACCGAATGACGAATTTCAGAGATTGTTAATTTCAAACCGAAAAACCTAAAAATTTTCATAAAAATCCAAAAACGGTACTGTAAAAACTTGCGGAGATCACGCTGAACAAAAAATTGGAGGTTTTTCAAGTCGAATCATCTCAAAAACGGGGAAACAAGATCCGGGTTTTTTGGTTTGAAATTCACAATCTCTAAAATTCGTTATTCGGTGATTTCGCTCTCTAGCATCATCTACGGATATTTGATAAGTGGAAATAAGGCTTATCATAATTTCTGTAGTTTGGTGTTTTTTCGGCATAGTTTTTCATCAAATTGAGCATTTTTTCACTAGATTAAGGGGGTGGGCGTCGTTATCTGGTACCTTTCAATCCCACCTCATAATAATTCTAGGGCAGTTGTCTGAGGATACTTGTTTATAGGTCTAGTCTTCGCCTAACGATTCCATATCCTCAAAACTTAAACATTGTTACATCACACCACCAGGTGGTGAGTCTATTCTAGAACACTAAACAGTTGTTTTGAAAATCTATCTTCATTTAGACTCCACATACAAAGCGTCTGAAATTTAACACAGAGTACGGAAAATGAGGTCACTAATATGTTCTTCCATTTTTTTGAATTTTGCTCTTGAATTTTCTAGAATCACTTTTGAAGCGATTTTACAATTTTTCGTCTTCAAAGTTATACTTCTCCTAAACGGGATTTTCAGAATTAAGACCGTTTTTTTGACTCAGGTAGATAAATATAGTGTCGTCAATATGTTTGTCTCGGATTTTGAATTTCACCTTAGAATTCTAGAAAATATGACTATAAGTAAACCGGAAAATGAAAAGTTCGAAAAAAACAGTTCGTCTAAATCGGAACAAAAGTACCACTGAAATTTAAGGCGAGATTCACTGATCAAAACGTTGGCTTACAGCTAATCAAATTTAACCATCAGCGTCAATTCGATAATTAGGTTAACATTTTTGCTTAAAAATAATTTTATTTCTAGAATTCGTTAAGACATTTTCGATAATTTTAATTTTATGCATCGTTTAGGCGGGTCATATTTATCAATAAAAAATTGTTCAATATCAAGGTAGATACCGGTTTTATGCGAGTTAAAGCTAAAAAAATATTTTGAATTTTTGAAAATTCTAGATTTTGTTCTAGATTGTTTTGAAAAAAAATAATTGCCACCATGAGATTCCTTGGGTCAACTTTAGTCATAACCGATATTAATGTATCATAATAAATTCAATAAAGGGCTCAAAAAATTACGACGCCCACCCCTTAAAACAAATTCAGGATTTTTGTATCCGAAATTTTGACCCTAGGGGAAATGAACTTACAGGTACTGTGAGACTCTGGAGACGAAATTCCATAAAAATCCAAAAATGGTACTGTAGAAACTTGCGGAGATCACGCTGAACAAAAAATTTGAGGTTTTTTATGTCAAATCATCTCAAAAACGGGGAAACAAGATTTGGGTTTTTGTTTTTGAAATTGAAATTTGATCCGAAATTGACATGTTTTGAAAAATTTTCCTGGTGATTTTTGGGTTTTTCGTCATGCTGAAGAATATGGCCATAAAAAAATTTATTTTGAGAGAACTTTTCTCGTAGAGGTCTGATCGTAATCAAAATTCACCAATCTGAATTTCGAATCGGAATTTCGGATTCGATGAAATTGACTTTTTAAGGTATAAATGAGTGTAAATATAACTTCATACCCATCATTCATAATGAATCCCATTAAACATTCACATAAAGGTACCAATTCTTCATCACCGTTGCAAAAAACGTCAGTTTCAAAACAGTCCGGATTTGCACAAGTTCTGGAACAAGGGTTGTAAAAAGCGGAGTCGTCGTCACAACTTGGGAATAATCCAGATAAATGTGGCCAATCGCAAAATAAATCGAGATTTTGGTCAAGATCCAGTGTTTTACAGTTTTCAATAAATTCCGTGAGCATAACGGTTTTCCCAGCTGTTTTGAGTTCCTCAGTTGCATGTCCACANGTCCACAAATCTCGAAAGTGCAAACGGTTAGTTTTTCAGACATTTCAATTTGCGAATGACAGTCTTCTAGCCAGGCAGCTTCAAGTAATTCTTAGTTGGGATAACCAAGAATGTTGGATTGAGTTCGTAGATAGCTTAAACTGAGCACAAATATCGCTTTAAAAAAATGGAATTATAAAAATGTTGGCTGAAAAAGTAGCATAAAAGCCTCAGCAAGTACCGTGATAGATATGTACAATTTCACACATGAAGGCCTCATTTCTTCATGAAAGCAGTCATCGTGATAGGTCATTTGATGCCGTATTTGAAGAAAATTAAAATTTCCAGTTATAATAACAACAAGTTTTGTTTATTTTTTTCATTTTAATTAGTGTGTTTATTCTATATCCCATTATGACCTTTTGATTATTCAATGAGATGTGGGTTGAGAGAGCCAATCTTAACACTCCTAAGACCCCTTCTAGCCACTCATGAGGCCGCTTTCTCTTCTTTTCAGCCCACATCTCTTAGATTAATCAAAATGTCATAACGGGATATTAGTATTGTAATTTTGAGTGTCCTGTAAATGCATTTGTAAAATATCGAAGAAAAAAACTTTTTTGGAAATTTAAATAATTTCCAAAAATATGAAAAAGCTAGACGTTTACTTAAAAACTGTATTCACCACATATTGAAATTCACTTATACAGCTGATTTGGGGCCAAAAAATTTGAAATTCAAATTTGCGTATAATAACTTCGAGTTGAACGTCATTGAATTTAGTTTTCCAGATAAAGTAGAGACTAATTCTGATGATCTATTACGTACCTTACGCTTCTAAAAGCATAAAGCCCTTACTAAAGCTGTTTGACAAATGGAATAATATTTTATACAATATTCTCGGGTAAAAATTGGGGAGTTTAGCTTGAGCTTGAAGTGCAAAAATAATTTTGATTAAAGCTTGGACACCTGCTTCAGGCTAGCAACTTTAAACATTAAGGGGGTAGTGTCCGCAAAAAAACATAGCCTGGAAATCTAATATAGTACTAACCACGCCCAAAAACGATCGATGATGGTATCGTCGCTTTTTAATCATCCGGTTCTCCCACAAGAAGGGCGGCAAAGTCGAAAACGAAGGTACCATTTTCTCTTTAATTACATATCCGATCAACTTCATTCATGTGTCCAATTGAGCTGATTCCAATGAGCAAAAATATTGCGGTAGTTTTTTGTCTGACTTTTAAAAATACAGGAGATAACCGTAAAAAAGTGGTATTTACGACGAGACAATCACCAATCGTTTTTTTTGGTGGTTTAGTACTTTATCAGATTTTCAGGGCCAACTTTTTTGCGGACACTACCCCTTAAGCTTGAAATTCAATTAAAATCAAATTTCAATTCAAAATTAAAGCGGAAAGAGAATGAACTGAAATTCTCCGAATGAAAATTTCAAAATTTAACTGCCAAGAAAAGAGTTGCAGATGCTAAAAATCCAAATTTTAATTTTCAAAAAATCACTGCTGAGCTACGATTTGATTTCTTCGGCTGATAAATTTAATTGAACAGCTGCATGATGATCTGGATAAATTAAATCCACGAAGAAATAACAATAAATTTCACCGTTATATCTCTTCATTATCAATTACATTATATATTTTTCATTTCACAACGAGTCTTAAAAATTATCTGTTTTACTTTTTTTAACCTGTTCCTCAAAATATGTTATGCCATGAAAGTTTTTTTTACACCTCAGAGCTTAATTCACTAGACCGCTTAGGCCGTCCGCGGTTTATCTGGAAATGGGGCTAAAAACAGCCTATTTTAGAAATACCTATTCCCAAAGTTTCTCTTACTAAAATTATTTTATACAAATTTCTCTATTTTGAAATTGTGAGGCGAATGTTTTTTCTCCGAAGAAGCGATATTGTCTGTGATGTCTAGAAAAAGTTAGAGACAGTTTTTGACGTTATCGCTTTTATTGGAAAATTCAATTGATTACTAAAAAAACTTTTTAAATTATATTTTCCGTCGGGCTGGTTTTTTTTGTCAATACTATTCAAATAATTTTACATATTTTCAGTGAAATAAATTTCTCAAAAAAATTTGGGAATAACCCTAAAACTGACCTTTGTATCTCAGAATCCCTAAAAAATGGCATAAAAAAGAAAGAAATAAGGTACTCGCAACTAAGAATAAAAAGCTCTTCTGTTTAATTGTCTTTGTGTAGAAATTGAAGGCAATTATTTTCCATATCCTTTTTCGAACGGAAAACTCCATCTCAAAAACGCTTACTATCTCTATAGCGCGTGTTTCGAATCCCACTAATGTTGCTTAGTGATTATCTTGAATATATATAGGCAAGGGTCTTAATAATGGAACCGCTAAATGTTATGGATGTGTAATTACCAAGCAATCACTAAGACAATCACTTAGACAACATCAATGGGATTCGAACACGCGCTATAGAGATAGTAAGCGTTTTTGAGATGGAGTTCCGTTCGGAAAAGGATATAATAATGATTACCTGAGATGTTCTAGAAAAAAATTAAAGAACACTTTTTAATCGCTATTATTTGAGGTTTGTGGTAACTTACAAATTCTATCAGCTCCTGACCAGGTGTTGTTTCAAAAGAAACTCACCAATTTTCAAAGAACTATTATTTATCTATAAATAAATCTATGAAAAACGGTTACTATCGATCAAAAAAAACAAATTGTTCTATTTATGCTGAAAGACTCGGAAAAAACAATTGATTCTTAACTAATGAAAAGCCTTTAATTTTACATATTTTCATTCAAAAATAAGATTCAATATTGGCCTAAATTATTTAAAATCTTCGGAGACCCTAATCTTTACATTCATCAATATATTCGTTGTACCTTCTTGCATTTCGATATTTGTAACCGTCAGTGACGTCCTCTTCGTTTTCTTACCTGGCACGTCTCCCGGTGGTTCGTGTGAGAGATTTCCTCGCCGAGAGCCTTCACCTGTTTCGAAATGAATAAACTCGAAATGACCATAGTGGAGACCACAGTTTTTCTTTCAATTTCCGTCAATCGAATTGTATTCTACATCGAATACTTCACTATCATTTCTGACGTCACAGTTATGAAGGGTGACATTCTCAGCAACGCACAAGTATAATCTTTGATTTGATTCATAGGCTCAAAATCAACGAATTTCAACGAAAATTCAAAAACTGGAAAGATTAATTTGTTTTATTTATTGTTATTCCAAAATTTTCTATTTTGTTTTAAAATACATCATATAAATATTTATTTTAATTTTGAAAACCATTGATCAAAAGCAAACTTTTTCAAAGAAATGGCCTTGGTTCAAAAAACACTTGTTTGAAAAAATTTTTGGTTCCTAAATTATGATGCACGGGTTCGATGAGAAAATATATTTCAAGCCATATAAATTTTTAAAAATGTTTTTTTGAACCAAGGCATCATAATAGATAGAGATTGATGAATTTATTGATTTCAGAATAGATACAGACTATGAGTATCACACAACGACGTAATAAAGACAACAAAAATTGTTCATACTCAGTGAGGGAGAAATAGTCACCGTCTTAACATATCTTTTTTAAACTGAGAGTTCTATAAACGATAGTGACCGCCTGAGATTGTGAGTAAGTGTCAGGTGTATACCGTAATACGTGAGAGAGTATAGCGAAAAGTAAAGAAATTAAATCTTGAAACCTATTGGGGTGGAATTTGAGCTTTCTGAAAAACACAATCGGATGAGTCCTTTCCAAAAGGTTGATTATTAACAATTACTGTATTTTTTAAGTTTTTTCTTCATTGATGGTCATTCTGACAATCAATCTATAAACGGGATTAACCCAAACTACTGTATTAAAGAGCTAAAAATATTTAAAGATGACTGATGCTCAATAAATCTGGAACGAACTTGAAAATAGAGTGATGTTTTGTTTGTAAAAAGCCTACTCTCTCTGGATTTTTAAATCACAAGGTTGAAACTCAAATTAACAGAGAACTGATAAATTCTGGAGATCTGTTACTATCGAAAATTTATGACATTTGTGATTTTGATTCCAAAAATGGTTTGAATTTTGAAAATTCATAAATTGATGATCGAAATGCTAGAAGAAAGATAGTACTATCAAAGATACTATCAAAGAGTACTTTTCTGGCAAAATATGGGACAAAAATACCACAATATTGTTTCAATTGTCAACACGATAAAAAGTACGTTTCTAACAAAATAGTGAGATTTTTTCTCTGCCCTTTAATCATGAGGTTCCCTTAATAATAGCCACTAAAATTTATTCACTTTTCCTATTTCCACTTTCCGCACAATGATATTCTGCAGGAGTTCTATAATAACTTTGTGATCCCAGTGCTGGTACTGTTTCATCACTGAGTTTCATGTTCTAGAACAATGCCATCACTCGTTGTGAAATCATCACTTCGATCAAAATTATTAATTTCCACAAATTCCAACAACGTGATTTATGTAAAAATCGGGTTTCTGAAATGCACGCTAGATCCCTTCTTTTTGAAGCTTCAAGTCCATACCAAGTCTTGATCTTTATAAAGCCAGGCAGTATTTGAAAAACGTGAAATCTTGGTTTCTTTGCGGGACAAGCCGGGTCCATATCCGATTTTGATATATGTTGGCGTAACTATCACACCAAAATTCTACTTCAACATGGTCCCATTTCGTAATTCAAATTCGAGATAAAACTTCGAGGGTTTAATATTTCAAAATTTATAAAAAACTTAAAGACTCTGACAAAACGGGTGCGAATGACAGCAAATTTTCTTTCATTATTGTTTTTTTATTAGTTATGGTACATTATTATGGTACATTATTATGGTATCATATCATGTACAATTCCCTTTCAGTATTTTTTTGCAAATATCACTAACTTAAGTATAATTTAACTTTTATACTAATCCATAACAGTAATTTGTAATGAAAAATCTAAAATAATTACGTAATTCGAGGATATTGGAAGTTTCGGCGATATGTGTCAGCTTGTTGAACCATAGAAAAAATAAAGATAAATTATCTTAGATAATCTTGGAATCACACTCAGGTCAAAAAAGCCATGACAAGAAACATCACCAATACGCCAACTTATCAAAAAAATTGTGTCGAACCAGTTTCTAGAAATTTTAGGTTCAATTTGAAATTTTTTGCGTTTTTATTATTCTAGAATATATCGGACCAAAATTTCGATATCATGTAAGGCAAATTTTTTGTTGAGTTAATCATCAGCTTTCACTTGGGTGGTATTTTTAACTAAATCTGATCAACTTAACTTTCTAGAAATCTTAAAAATCAACTTTCCGGTTTCACCAAATCGCAATTTTCTAGCATTCTGTGCATAGATCCATAAAACAAAAAATATAAAAAAGGAAAGAGATAAATTACTCCAACTCATATCAATTTAGAAAAAATATGTCGAACTTGTTTTTGAGAAAATCAAGCTCCAAATTTGTAAATCTCAAAAAGTTACGGTTTTTTCTGTTCTAGAATATGTCCGATCAAAATTTTGCAAAAAAAAATCGAAGTGTCATAAATGGAGTACAGACTGTTATTCTGACAAAAATTCATAAAATTTCAATCAGCCGTTATTGAGAAAAAGACATTTAAGATAAAATCATTTGTTCTAGAACTCTACTCCCACTTGCGCTGTGGTGCTTATAAAAAAAATTTTAACGCTTTGTTAATAGCAGAGAGTCAGATCTTCAAATAAGCCTCTTCAAATATTTATAACTTGTTTTGTTTAATTCTGGAGGACCCGATTCAAAATACAAGAAACCGTTGAGTACCCCCTTAAGTGGTTTAGAATATGTCGATTATAGCGTGGATCTTTTTGCGCCGACAGTATGGGCACTGGAAAATTTCAGCTATTAATCCTAAAAAAGCGTAGGTGTTTTCCTCTTTTAACGCAAATGATAAAATTTCAGCAAATGCAAGGTTTTTTTGACGCGTGGTCTCAGCACGTTTTTATATAATTAGAATAGCATTACACTTTGCTATACAATACGCCGTGGTCGTATAACGAAATCTTAAGAGAAGACAAAATGCGGTACACTTTCGTTCAAAATGCTTTTCAATCCCCAGTTTTATGGAATGATTCTTCTTCTACAAATCATATTCTTTCTGTATTATTATTAAACTATTGAGGCCAAACAATTTGACATAATTTTTGAAGAAAAAAATTTTTGAAGCATTTGTGGTGGCGTTTAATATTATAAACCGTTCCTCTGTCAACCTGTGATTAGTTGACTTGGTCTATTATCATGTTGAAGATGAATTGAAATGAGGGGATATCGCCGTGCGTCGTTCCTTGTTGACATCAATACTTGTGCATAACCATATAAATCATTTTTTGCTCCGTCAAAAGTTTTCCAACATAGGATCACCCCATAAATTAGCAATCTAATCTGTTTCGACAACTATTGAAGGGTAACATTTTCTTTTTGTTAAATAAACGGACCGAATTGTACGGACCGAATTAACGGTACATGAAATAAGCTGATTTTGTTGGTTTCATAATGTTTTCAAATTATCGGATTGTGATTTTAAGCTATGATTTATAATTACAAAAAGATCTTTTTTAATATGGGACTTGAAATAAACTCGAAAATGAGATTTCAGTGTTCAAAAACATTTTTTTGGTAAGATTTTGTGAGCTGCCTTAGAAATCAAAAACGTTTCCGTGATTTACTTTTAAACATTTTACAACTTATACTACTATACTTTTTACTTGAAGAATGAGAATAAATCCTAACTGTCCAAATAATAACCATTTTTAAATATATTCCGTTTATCACACTTTTTGGTTAATTCCCGGTTGACTTTTAAAACAAGCTACGTTTGCTTCATCAAGGACCGGGATATTAACAAAGTGTGATAAAGGGATTTATTAAATTATTTTTTAATATATTCGTACAAATCGACAATTTCAAATCGAAATGTGGAGTCTAATTGAAGAATCTGGTGAATGCATGCATCAGCCGCAAACTTGAATAAATAATGAAATTAAATAATTAATCAATTTGAAGCTAGGATTTAGACACTTTGAGAGTCAATAACTACCTGTAAGTGTTCTAACAAAAGAAGATTAAAATAATATTGAAATTTTTTTTGAATATGACAAATCAGCTCAAAAATCTTTCATTTTAAAAAAAAAATTAACAAAAATTCCTTAACCCCCTTACTCATAGAGCATAAAGTGGCTTTCCATTTTTGAACATGACCTAAGGACAAAAATA
>SCLH01000245.1:115445-146137 GCA_004367855.1 Oikopleura vanhoeffeni | reverse complement strand
GGCGGCAAAGTCGAAAACGAAGGTACCATTTTCTCTTTAATTACATATCCGATCAACTTCATTCATGTGTCCAATTGAGCTGATTCTCAATGAGCAAAAATATTGCGGTAGTTTTTTGTCTGACTTTTTAAAAATACAGGAGATAACCGTAAAAAAGTGGTATTTACGACGAGACCATCACCAATCGTTTTTTTTGGTGGTTTAGTACTTTATCAGATTTTCAGGCCAACTTTTTTTGCGGACACTACCCCTTAAGCTTGAAATTCAATTAAAATCAAATTTCAATTCAAAATTAAAGCGGAAAGAGAATGAACTGAAATTCTCCGAATGAAAATTTCAAAATTTAACTGCCAAGAAAAGAGTTGCAGATGCTAAAAATCCAAATTTTAATTTTCAAAAAATCACTGCTGAGCTACGATTTGATACTTCGGCTGATAAATTTAATTGAACAGCTGCATGATGATCTGGATAAATTAAATCCACGAAGAAATAACAATAAATTTCACCGTTATATCTCTTCATTATCAATTACATTATATATTTTTCATTTCACAACGAGTCTTAAAAATTATCTGTTTTACTTTTTTTAACCTGTTCCTCAAAATATGTTATGCCATGAAAGTTTTTTTTACACCTCAGAGCTTAATTCACTAGACCGCTTAGGCCGTCCGCGGTTTATCTGGAAATGGGGCTAAAAACAGCCTATTTTAGAAATACCTATTCCCAAAGTTTCTCTTACTAAAATTATTTTATACAAATTTCTCTATTTTGAAATTGTGAGGCGAATGTTTTTTCTCCGAAGAAGCGATATTGTCTGTGATGTCTAGAAAAAGTTAGAGACAGTTTTTGACGTTATCGCTTTTATTGGAAAATTCAATTGATTACTAAAAAAACTTTTTAAATTATATTTTCCGTCGGGCTGGTTTTTTTTGTCAATACTATTCAAATAATTTTACATATTTTCAGTGAAATAAATTTCTCAAAAAAATTGGGAATAACCCTAAAACTGACCTTTGTATCTCAGAATCCCTAAAAAATGGCATAAAAAAGAAAGAAATAAGGTACTCGCAACTAAGAATAAAAAGCTCTTCTGTTTAATTGTCTTTGTGTAGAAATTGAAGGCAATTATTTTCCATATCCTTTTTCGAACGGAAAACTCCATCTCAAAAACGCTTACTATCTCTATAGCGCGTGTTTCGAATCCCACTAATGTTGCTTAGTGATTATCTTGAATATATATAGGCAAGGGTCTTAATAATGGAACCGCTAAATGTTATGGATGTGTAATTACCAAGCAATCACTAAGACAATCACTTAGACAACATCAATGGGATTCGAACACGCGCTATAGAGATAGTAAGCGTTTTTGAGATGGAGTTCCGTTCGGAAAAGGATATAATAATGATTACCTGAGATGTTCTAGAAAAAAATTAAAGAACACTTTTTAATCGCTATTATTTGAGGTTTGTGGTAACTTACAAATTCTATCAGCTCCTGACCAGGTGTTGTTTCAAAAGAAACTCACCAATTTTCAAAGAACTATTATTTATCTATAAATAAATCTATGAAAAACGGTTACTATCGATCAAAAAAAACAAATTGTTCTATTTATGCTGAAAGACTCGAAAAAACAATTGATTCTTAACAAATGAAAAGCCTTTAATTTTACAATATTTTCATTCAAAATAAGATTCAATATTGGCCTAAATTATTTAAAATCTTCGGAGACCCTAATCTTTACATTCATCAATATATTCGTTGTAACCTTCTTGCATTTCGATATTTGTTAAACCGTCAGTGACGTCTCTCGTTTTCTACCTGGCACGTCTCCCGGTGGTTCGTGTGAGAGATTTCCTCGCCGAGAGCCTTCACCTGTTTCGAAATGAATAAACTCGAAATGAACCATAGTGGAAGACCACAGTTTTTTCTTCAATTTCCGTCAATCGAATTGTATTCTACATCGAATACTTTCACTATCATTCTGACGTCACAGTTATGAAGGGTGACTTCTCAGCAACGCACAAGTATAATCTTTGATTGATTCATAGGCTCAAAATCAACGAATTTCAACGAAAATTCAAAAACTGGAAGATTAATTTGTTTTTATTATTGTTATTCCAAAATTTTCTATTTTGTTTTAAAATAATCATATAAATACTTTATTTTAATTTTGAAACCATTGATCAAAAGCAAACTTTTTCAAAGAAATGGCCTTGGTTCAAAAAACACTTGTTTGAAAAAATTTTTGGTTCCTAAATTATGATGCACGGGTTCGATGAGAAAATATATTTTCAAGCCATATAAATTTTTAAAAATGTTTTTTTGAACCAAGGCATCATAATGATAGAGATAATGAATTTATTGATTTCAGAATAGATACAGACTATGAGTATCCACAACGACGTAATAAAGACAACAAAAATTGTTCGTACTCAGTGAGGGAGAAATAGTCACCGTCTTAACATATCTTTTTTAAAACTGAGAGTTCTATAAACGATGAGTGACCGCCTGAGATTGTGAGTAAGTGTCAGGGTATACCGTATACGTGAGAGAGTATAGCGAAAAGTAAAGAAATTAAATCTTGAAACCTATTGGGGTGGAATTTGAGCTTTCTGAAAACACAATCGGATGAGTCCTTTCCAAAAGGTTGATTATTAACAATTACTGTATTTTTTAAGTTTTTTCTTCATTGATGGTCATTCTGACAATCAATCTATAAACGGGATTAACCCAAACTACTGTATTAAAGAGCTAAAAATATTTAAAGATGACTGATGCTCAATAAATCTGGAACGAACTTGAAAATAGAGTGATGTTTTGTTTGTAAAAAGCCTACTCTCTCTGGATTTTTAAATCACAAGGTTGAAACTCAAATTAACAGAGAACTGATAAATTCTGGAGATCTGTTACTATCGAAAATTTATGACATTTGTGATTTTGATTCCAAAAATGGTTTGAATTTTGAAAATTCATAAATTGATGATCGAAATGCTAGAAGAAGATAGTATTCAAAGAACTATCAAAGAGTACTTTTCTGGCAAAATATGGGGACAAAAATACCACAATATTGTTTCCAATTGTCAACAACGTAAAAAGTACGTTTCTTAACAAAAAGTGAGATTTTTTCTCTGCCCTTTAATCATGAGGTTCCCCTTAATAATAGCCACTAAAATTTATTCACTTTTCCTATTTCCAACTTTCCGCACAATGATATTCTGCAGGAGTTCTATAATAACTTTGTGTCCCAGTGCTGGTACTGTTTCATCACTGAGTTTCATGTTCTAGAACAATGCCATCACTCGTTGTGAAATCATCACTTCGATCAAAATTATTAATTTCCACAAATTCACAACGTGATTTATGTAAAATCGGGTTTCTGAAATGCACGCTAGATCCCTTCTTTTGAAGCTCAAGTCCATACCAAGTCTTGATCTTATAAAGCCAGGCAGTATTTGAAAAACGTGAAATCTTGGGTTTCTTGCGGGACAAGCCGGGTCCATATCCGATTTTGATATATGTTGGCGTAACTATCACAACAAAATTCTACTTCAACATGGTCCCATTTCGTAATTCAAATTCGAGATAAAACTTCGAGGGTTTAATATTTCAAAATTTATAAAAAACTTAAAGACTCTGACAAAACGGGTGAATGACAGCAAATTTTCTTTCATTATTGTTTTTTTTATTGTTATGGTACAATTATTATGGTACATTATTATGGTATCATATCATGGTACAATTCCCTCAGATTTTTTTGCAAATATCACTAACTTAAGTATAATTTAACTTTTATACTAATCCATAACAGTAATTTGTAATGAAAAATCTAAAATAATTACGTAATTCGAGGATATTGGAAGTTTCGGCGATATGTGTCAGCTTGTTGAACCATAGAAAAAATAAAGATAAATTATCTAGATATCTTGGAATCACACTCAGGTCAAAAAAGCCAGACAAGAACATCACCAATACGCCAACTTCATCAAAAAAATTGTGTCGAACCAGTTTCCTAGAAATTTAGGTTCAATTTGAAATTTTTTGCGTTTTTATTATTCTAGAATATATCGGACCAAAATTTCGATATCATGTAAGGCAAATTTTTTGTTGAGTTAATCATCAGCTTTCACTTGGGTGGTATTTTTTAACTAAATCTGATCAACTTAACTTTCTAGAAATCTTAAAAATCAACTTTCCGGTTTCACCAAATCGCAATTTTCTAGCATTCTGTGCATAGATCCATAAAACAAAAAATATAAAAAAGGAAAGAGATAAATTACTCCAACTCATATCAAATTTAAAAAAATATGTCGAACTGTTTTTGAGAAAATCAAGCTCCAAATTTGTAAATCTCAAAAGTTACGGTTTTTTCTGTTCTAGAATATGTCCGATCAAAATTTTGCAAAAAAAAATCGAAGTGTCATAAATGGAGTACAGACTGTATTCTGACAAAAATTCATAAATTTCAATCAGCCGTTATTGAGAAAAAAGACATTTAAGATAAAATCATTTGTTCTAGAACTCTACTCCCCACTTGGCGCTTGGTGCTTATAAAAAAAATTTTAACGCTTTAGTTAATAGCAGAGAGTCAGATCTTCAAATAAAGCCTCTTCAAAATATTTATAACTTGTTTTGTTTAATTCTGAGACCCGATTCAAAATACAAGAAACCGTTGAGTACCCCTTAAGTGGTTTAGAATATGTCGATTATAGCGTGGATCTTTTTGCGCCACATATGGGCACTGGAAAGATTTCAGCTATTAATCCTAAAAAAAGCGTAGGTGTTTCCGCTTTTAACGCAAATGATAAATTCAGCAAATGCAAGTTTTTTTGACGCGTGGTCTCAGCACGTTTTTTATATAATTAGAATAGCATTACACTTTGCTATACATACGCCGTGGTCTATACGAAATCTTAAGAGAAACAAAAATGACGGTAACTTTCGTTTCAATGCTTTTCAATCCCCAGTTTTATGGAATGATTCTTCTTCCTCCAAATATATTCTTCTGTATTATTTTAAACTATATGAGGCCAAACAATTTGACATAATTTTGAGAGAAAAAAATTTTGAAAGCACTTTGGGTGGCGTTTAATTTATACCGTCCTCTGTCAACCTGTGATAGTTGACTTGGTCTATTATCTTGTTGAGATGAATTGAAATGAGGGGATATCGCCGCGTCGTTCAGCTTTTGACATCAAGTACTGTGCATAACCATATAAATCATTTTTTGCTCCGTCAAAAGTTTTCAACATGAGGATCACCCCATAAATAGCAATCCTATCTTTTCGACAACTATTGAAGGGTACATTTCTTTTTGTTAAATAACGGACCGAATTGTACGGACCGAATTAACGGTACATGAAATAGCTTGATTTTGTGGTTTCATAATGTTTTTCAATTATCGGATTGTGATTTTAAGCTTGATGATTATAATTAAAAAAAGATACTTTTTAATATGGACTTGAAATAAACTCCGAAAATGAATTTCATGTTCAAAAACATTTTTTTGGTAAGATTTTGTGAGCTGCCTAGAAAATCAAAAACGTTTCGTGATTTACTTTTAACATTTACAACTTATACTACTATACTTTTTACTTGAAGATGAGATAAATCCTAACTGTCCCAAATAATACCATTTTTAAAATATATTCCTTTATCACAACTTTTGTTAAATCCCGGTTTGAACTTTTAAAACACGCTACGTTGCTTATCAGGACCGGGATATTAACAAAGTGTGATAAAGGGATTTTATAATTATTTTTTAATATTTGCGTACAAATCGACAATTTCAAAATCGGATGTGAGTCTAATTGAAGAATCTGTGAATGCATGCATCAGCCGCAAACTTTGAATAAATAATAAATTAAAATAATTAATCAATTGAAGCTAGATTTAGACACCTTTGAGAGTCAATAACTACTGTAAGTGTTCTAACAAAGAAGATTTAAAATAATATTGAATTTTTTTTGAATATGACAAATCAGCTCAAAAATCTTTCATTTTGAAAAAAAAAATTTACAAAATTCCTTAACCCCCTTACCATAGAGCTATAAAGTGGCTTTCCATTTTTGAAATGACCTGAAGAGACAAAAATAATTAAAAACGAAGTTGAAAGTACAAATCGCCCNGCCAGAATTTTCTTTAAATGTATGAAAAAATGCTCTAAATTTGATCAATAAGACTATGCGAAAAACACCAAACCTACAAGAAACTACGGACAGACATGTATTTTCAGACTAATCATATTCATGCCGTAGATGACGCCGTACGAGAGGCGAATTCACTGGAATGAACGAGATTTTAGAGATTGTGGGACATCTCGAACCAACAGAAAAACCCGAATCTTTGTTGCGCGTTTTGCAGGATGTATTTACATTTGGAAACACACACACACACCCCGATTTTGTCAACGAGATCTCCGCAGTGTCTAACAACGTAAACACTTTTTGTTTTTGATTGTTTTGAAGAATTCGTCCACTCCCATGAGTCCGTCAGCACCTGTAAGGTTCATGTTCCCCTGAGGGTCAAATTTCGATAAAAAAGTATTCAAAAAATTTGGTTATACAAAAATAGTCAATTTTGGCGTCAGGGACGAAATGGACTCATTATTGATAACGATTTATCTTAAATTTCCAAAATATATTACAGTTGGTGCTAGAGAGCAAAACAGTAAATCCGTAATGTTTTTAATGTAGTGAAAAAATGCTCAATTGATCAAAAATATGCCGAAAAACGACCAAACCAGCAGAAATATCGACAGACTTATTTTCCTAATCATATATTCCGTAGATGATCGCGCTGAGAGCGAAATTCACCGAAGACGGAAATTTTAGAGATTGTGAATTCAAACCAAAAAAACCCGAATCTTGTTGCCGCCCGTTTCTGAGATGATTTGACATGAAAAAACTCCACATTTTTGTTCAACGTAATTTCCGCAAGTTTCTCAGTACACTTTTTGATTTTTTTGAAAATTCGTCTCCAAGATCTCACAGAACTTGTAATTCATTTCCCCTAGGGTTAAAATTTGGATACAAAAATATGTCAAATTTGCTTATAAAAATGCGTCGGGAATAAATGGATCTCATTGATCACGAATTTCATCTTAAAATTTCCAAAATATTCACAGTGGTGCTAGAGAGCAAAACAGTAAATCCTGAATTTGTTTTAATGTAGTGAAAAATGCTCAATTTGACCAAAACTATGCCGAAAAGAACACCAAGACTAGAATTTACGATGAGTAATATTTCCACTAATCAATCCGTAGATGATGCTAGAGAGAGCGAAATCACCGAAATAGAGATTTTAGAGATTTGAATGTCAAACCAAAAAAACCCGAATCTTTTGCCCCATTTTTGAGCTGATGTGACAATAAAAAATCCCAAATTTTTGGTTCAACGTGATCTCCGCAAATTCTTACGAGTATGTGTTTTTGAATTTGATTAAAATTTCGTCTCCAAAGTCCACAGGACTCGTTAAGTTCATTTCCCAGGGTCAAAATTTAGGATACGAAAAAAAGTTAAATTTTCCTAAAATTCGTTGATGAGGGGAATGGACCTCACTGATTCAAATGACCTCAGAATATAAAAAAAAGTTCCAGGTGGTGCTAGAGAGCAAAACAGTTGTATCTCGCATTTGGATTATGCTACAAAAAAAAGGCTCAATTTCATCAAAACTTAAAAAGAGTCGAACATCGGCTTCTTTACAGGGCCTGAGTTTTTCCGTTTACCGCGTTTTTTTATGCGTGGTTAGACGACGTATTGAACGTTCACTTCGATTTGAGCTAGATCCGATGAGTCCAATTTAACACGTGACTTAGCTGCGTTTTTTATTCCTACCCGCGTGTTTTTTTAAATTTTTAATCCCCCGTTATTTTTATTCTTCAGCCCGCCGTCTTTTTTAATTGAAAACCCCGGCAAGCGGTTTTTTTCTCAGTGCACGGGGGTAGGGCGTGTGTTTTTGCGACCAGCCCGTCTATCACTAAAAGGTCCTTTGGCGGTCGATTTGAACATTTTGGATTTATTTCAAATTAGCCAATCAGATGGCTTGTAATCTTAAATCCTTTAACTCCGTAGTGGCCGACATCTCGTGGACCCGTAGTGTCTTTGCACCATCCGGTGGTGCAGCGCTTAATGAGCATTATAACGAACGATTCATTCTCAACATATATTTTTCATATGATAATTATATATTCAAAGAAATTTTTACTTTTATGAATTTATTTATAGATTTTATGAATTTCCATAATTCCGAATTTGAAGCAGAAATTGACCGTTAGGATCTGGTGGAGAGAGTGTTTTTGAAAGTTTTCGAATTCATTTTTACCGCCTAAAAACCGAAGAGATTTTGTTTTTACGCAGACAAATTACCAACCATGTTGAAAACGTCGTACTTGTCACAAAACATTTTGTTTTGAATCAATTTAAGCAAAATTGACCGAGGAAATTAACAACTTTTGTGATTGGATATATTTTCACCGGTTTTTCAGTAAGGCACTCGGTGAGTTCACTTCACCAGATCAAAATTTACTTGCAGTTTGATAGAGAGGTTTAGTCTCCAGTATTATTTTTCTCAATATATTTTTATCTGGCCCCGTTATCGACGCGTTCGCAGTTCAGACTGGAGAGAGTGCTTATTTCCCCAGCGAAATTCAAATTCTACAACCCACCCCCCCCTTAAGCTGGCGCCTCTTTAGGTCAATTACTCTAGGCTCATTTTCCCTCAATAATAAACGAAACAATTTTTCGTATTTTTTAGATATAAAAATTAATTTTTTTTATTTCGAATATAGATGTATTTATTTACGGGTCGTTTTACAACAGCAATCCCGCTTTATGTGGTGATCTTGTGTTCACTTGAAATTGGGTTTGGACGGTACTTTTTAACTTTCACATCAGACTGGTTTTGGAGGGTATTGCGGCAATACAATTGACCAAATATTAACGTCGATCTGATTTTTAATTCACAAGGCATGCGTATTATAGACTTACTGTATAGTGATACTACCTATAGGTTTTTTTTGTTACTAACGTGAGTTACTCAATCCGAGTTACTCGGGTGACCAAATGTGTGAGATTGGCAGCTCATTTTAATTTCTGACATATTTGATAGAAAAGTTTTTTAAAATGTTGTTAATCGAAAAATAAGTTTTTTGAGAACTGTTCAGGGTATCTTTATCCTTTATTCCCTCTCCGAGATTTGGTCCCTCAAAACACGGGGGGTGAGCAACGACGCGTCATTTAAAAACGAGTCATTCAATTACTTTTTATAGCTCAAAACTGAGCACAATTATGTAAAAATTAAAACATTAAAAAAGATGTTTATAGGACTAACTGTTTTTTTTTCTAAGATAACTAAAATTTTTTGTTTAATTATTAGTTTTTTGTTAAAAAATAGAAACAAAAGTCTGAGAAAAAATAGAAACGCAATGTCTGATTCAGACAATTCTTTATTTGTATTATCAGAAAGATTGTGCACCGTTTGAGCTATCTAAGAACCTATCGGCCTAAGTCGTTTTTGAAAAACCCCGTTTGTTTTCTCACCCCACGTGTTTTTGAGGGACCAAATCCTTTGGAGAGGGCAATAAGAGATTTATGAACAAAAAGTCTCCGATCGATTAAAATCTGAATTCCGATTCGATAAAGTTTCCTATTAAGAGAAAAGTTACTTTTCAAAGTCAGCAATGAGTGTAAAAATACTTCATACCCATCATATCATATAAATCCATTAAACATTCACATAGCAGTACAATTCTCATCACCGTTGCAAAAAAACGTCACGTCCAACACAGTCCGATTCGCACAAGTTTTGAACAGGGTTGTAAAAGCGGAGTCGTCGGTCACAACTTGGGAACAATCAGATTAAATGTGGCCAATCGCAAAATAAATCGAGATTTTGGTCAAGATCCAGTGTTTACAGTTTTCATCAATTCCGTGAGCATTACGGTTTTTCCAGCTTTTTTGAGTTCCCTCAGTTGCATGTCCACCAAATTTGAAAGTGCAACGGTTAGTTTTCCAGACATTTCAATTTGCGAATGACAGTCTTCTAGCCAGGGCAGCTATCATAATTCTAAGTTGGGATGACCAAGAAGTTGGATTGACAAAAAACCCCTACATTTCTCTTCAAATGCGCGTTGGAGAGCGATTGGGTGGGCTGGTTTTTTTTTTTTGAGCGGGTCTCTAGCTCGGCGCGGTTGTGCGGTGTTGTTTCTACATTAAAAAAATACAAAAATAGACAATAGTTAAATGCATTTAATGCATAACTTCAAGACATTAAAAAAAAACAATATGATAAAAAACTATAAGTTTAGAAAGTTAACCTTGAATTAAAAAAATGAATATAAAATATGTTATATTTCTTTTCAAAAACGACTCACCGGATGAGTTCGTAGATAGCTAAACTGTGGACAAATATCGCTTTAAAATAATGGAATTATAAACAATGTTTGGCTGAAAAGTAGCAATAAAAGCCCAGCAAGTACCCGTAATAGATATATACATTACCACACTGACGGCCTATTTCTTCATGAAAGCAGTCATCGTGATAGGTCATTTGATGCCGTATTGAAAAAAATAATAAATTTCCAGTTATATAATACAAGTTTTGTTTAATTTTTTATTCTGATTATGTGTGGTTTAAATTCTAATATTCGTCTTGTACATTTTGGAGTGTCCTGTAACATGCATTTGTCGAAATACAGCGGGGTGCGGCGTATAGTTTATACGCGTATGTTGGACCACGAGATAAAACCTACGTAAGCCTCCGCAAAAACTACGCTTTGAAAAAATAATTTAATTCGTTCTTGGCGTGACGGCGTATTAGTTATAGGAAAAGATAGGGCTTTTTTCAAACGTTCCTAGGCAAAAGAGTAGGCGTTTTTCACCAGATTTTAGACAAGAATTCTCCTTCTGGGGACAATGAAAATGACTTTTTTAAAAAACATGTTCAGATCTGAGCAATGAATGTCGTATTTCAACAAGTTTAAAAAATGTTTTCAGTCAATACATATCATGTGTCTCTTAGAAGATTGGTACCGAAAAAATAATTTTAAGAATCACCAAAAAATTCTACCTCTGACACACCCCTTACTATTACATGTATAAACTCTAGATAGCTGTTTAATTGACCAATCAGCGAGTGGTCTTTTTTTTTTTTTTTTGAAATCTTCTTTGAATTCAGGTTTTTTTTTAATTTACTTTATTTATATTTTTCGATGAAATCAAATTATAAATACACTAAAAGAATTCTAGTCTAGAATTATGTAAATTAACCCTAAATCACCAAAAATCTTTTTTGCCATATTTTAACGTCAAGTTTTAACTTCTAGCTATTGTACAAATTGACCAATTCAGAGCCAATTTCTCCCCAGAAGTACGCGTATAGTTAGAAAAGTACGCGTATAGCTTCCGGATATCACGCGTATAGTCCGGGGTTTGGGCGACACGAACTTTCTAACTATACGCCGCACCCCGCTGTATCGAAGAATTAAACTTTTTTGGAAATTTAAATAATTTTCAAAAATATGAAAAAGCTAGACGTTTACTTAAAAACTGTTTTTACCACATATTGAAATTCACTTATACAGCTGATTTTGGGCGAAAAAATTTGAAATTTAAATTTGCGTATAATAACTTCGAGTTGAACGTCATTGAATTTAGTTTTCCAGATAAAGTAGAAACTAATTCTGATGATCTATTACGTAACCTACGCTTCTAAAAGCATAAAGCCCTTACTAAAGCTGTTTGACAAATGAAATAATATTTTCGCTGAAAGACTCGAAAAAAACAATTGATTCTTGACTAATGAAACGCCTTAATTTTGCAATATTTTCATTCAAAATAAGATTCAATATTGGCCTAAATTATTTTAAATCTTCGGAGACCCTAATCTTTACATTCATCAATATATTGGTTGTAACATTCTTGCATTTGGATATTTGTTAAACCGTCGGTAACGTCTCTTCGTTTTCTACCTGGCACGTATCCCGCTGGTTCGTGTGAGAGATTTCCTCGCCGAGAGCCTTCACCTGTTTCGAAATGAATAAACTCGAAATGACCATAGTGGAGACCACAGGTTTTTTTCAATTTCCGTCAATCGAATTGTATTCTACATCGAATACTTTCCTATCATTTCTGACGTCACAGTTATGAAGATGGCATTCTCAGCAACGCACAAGTATAATCTTTGATTAGATTCATAGGCTCAAAATCAACGAATTTCAACGAAAATTCCAATAAAAACGTCGGAAGATTAATTTGTTTTATTTATTGTTATCAAAATTTTCTATTTTGTTTTCAAAAGAATCATATACATCTTTATTTGTTACATTTCGAACCATTTGATCAGAAGCAACTTTTTCAAAGAAATGGGGCCTTGTTCACAAAAACACTTGTTGAAAAAATTTTTTGGTTCAAATTTTTTTTTCTTCGTTACCAGGGCATCCTAAAGTTATGAATGCACGGGTTCGATGAGAAAAATATATTTTCAAGCCAATAAATTTTTAAAAATGTTTTTTTGAACCAAGGCATCATAATAAGTAGAGATAAATGAATTGTATCAAATAGAACAGACTAATGAGTATCAACAACGACTAATAAAGGACACAAAAATTGTTCGTTACCAGGAGGGAAAATAGTCACCGCTTCACATAATCCTTTTTAAAACGAGAAGTTCTATAAACGAGAGTGGCCGCCTGAGATGTGAGTAAGTGTCAGGGTATACGTATACGTTGAGAGATATAGCGAAAAGTAAAGAAATTAATTTTGAAACTATTGGGGTGGAATTTGAGCTTTCTGAAACCACAATCGGATGATCTTTTCCAAAAGGGTTGATTATTAACAATTTCTGTATCTTTTAAGTTTTATTTCTCCATTGATTGGTCTTCTGACAACAAATTCTTAAACGGGATTAACACCCAACTACTGTATTAGAACAGCTAAAAATATTTGAGGACGACTGATGCTTCAATAAAATCTGGGAACGAACTTGAAAATAGAGTGATGTTTGTTGTAAAAAAGCCTCATCTTCTCTGGCTTTTTAAATCACAGGTTGAACTCAAATAACAGAGAACTGAGAATCTGAGATCTTTACTTCTCGAAATTTTGACATTTGTGATTCTGATCAAAAATGGTTGAATTTTGAAAATTCATAAATGATCAGATCGATAAGCTAGAAACGAAGATAGTATTCGTGCCAAGAACTATCAAATGATCCCTTTTTGGCAACATATGGGGAAAAAATACCACAATATTGTTTCAACAAATGGCTCAATACGCTAAAAAGTACGTTTTCTTAACAAAAAGTGAAGATTTTTTCTCTGCGCTTTAATTCATCGTGAGGTCCCCTTAATAATAGCCAACTAAAATTTTATTCACATTTCCTATTTCCAACTTCCCGCACAATGATATTCTGCAGGAGTTCTATAATAACTTGTGCCCCAGTCTGTCAATTTTCATCACTGAGTTATGTTCTAGAACAATGCCATCATGTCGTGTGAAATCATCAACTTCGATCAAAATTATTATTTCACAAATTTCCCAACCAGCGTGATTTATGTAAAATCGGGTAATTTGAATATGCACGCTAGACCCTTCTTTTGAAGCTCAATCCCAATACAAGTCTTGATCTTATAAGCCAGGCCATATTTGAAGAACGTGAAATCTGGGTTTCTTGCGGACAAGCCGGGTCCATATCCGATTTTGATACTATGATTGGCGTAACTGTATCAAATTCTAACTTCAACATGGTCCTCCATTTCGTAATTCAAATTCGAGATAAATTCGAGGGTTTCATATCTCTTCAAAATTTAAATAAAAAACTCTAAGACTCTGACAAAACGGGTGCCACATGACAGCAAAATTTTTCTTTCATTATTGTTTTTTTTCTATTCGTTATGGTACAATCTATTATGGTACATCTATTATGGATCATATTATGGTACATTCCTCCGGTTTTTTTGCAATTCACTACTTAAGTATACATTTAACTATCAATTTTACTAACCATAACAGTAATTGTAATGAAAAAGTCTAAAAAATTACGCAATTCCGAGGATATCTGGAAGTTTCGGCGAATATTGTTCAGCTGTGAACCAAGAAATAAATAAAGAGTAAATATCTTGGAGATCACACTCAGGTCAAAAAGCCATGACAAGAACATGACAATACGCAACTTCATCAAAAAAATTGTGTCGGAACAGTTTGTCTTAGAAATTTGGTTCAATTTGAAATGTTTATTTTGCGTTTTATTATCTAGAATATATCGGCACCAAAATTTCGCTATCACTTAAGCAAATTTTGTTCATTATCATAGCTTTCACTTGCGTGGTAATTTTTAACTAAATCGCATCAACTTAATCTTCTTCAGAAATTTAAAATCAACTTCCGTTTCAACCCAATCGCAATTTTAGAATTTTGTGATGGATCATAAAAAAAAATATAAAAAAGTAAGAAGATAATTACTCTAACTTCATACAAATTTAACAAAAATTATGTCCGAACTGTTTTTGAGAAACTTAAGCTCCAAATGAAGAATCTCAAAACGTTACGGTTTTTTTCTTGATTCTGAAGAATAGTCCGATCGAAATTTTGCAAAAATTCGCGAGTGTCAAAAAATGAGTACAGACTGTATTTTAAAAATTCATAAATTTAATCAGCCGTTACTTGCAAGAAAAAAAGACATTTAAGATAAAATCATGTTCTAGAACTCTACTCCCCACTTGGTGCTTGTGGTGCTTATAAAATACATTTTAACCGTTAGTTAAAAGCAGAGAGTCAGATCTTCAAATTAGCCTCTTCACAATATTTATAATGTTTTGTTTTAATTTGAGACCCGATTCAAAATACACGAAACCGTTGAGTACCCCTTAAGTGGTTTAGAAATGTTCGATTATAAGCGTGGATCCTTTTGCGCCAACATATGGGCACTGGAAAGATTTCACTATTAATCCTTAAACAAGCGTAGGTGTTTCGCTCTTAACCAAGATTAAATTCAGCATAAATGGCAAGTTTTTTGTGACGCGTGGTCTCAGCACTTTTTTATAATTAAATAGCATTACCACTTTGCTATAACATAGCCGTGTCTATACGAATCTAAGAGAACAAAAATGACGTGGTCATTTCGTTTCAATGCTTTTCAATCCCCAAAGTTTTTTTATGGAAATGATCTTGCTCCTACAAATGTATCTTCTGTATATTTATAAACTATATGAGCGGCCCAACAATTGCAATAATTTTGAGAAAAAATATTGGAAGCACTTTGGGTGGCGTTTAAATTTATACCGTCTCTTCAAACCCTGTGATAGTCTGCACTGGTCATTATCTGTGTTGAGATTGAATTGTAAAATGAGGGGATATGCGTCTTCAGCTTTTGTAGCATCAAGAGGTACTGTGCTAACCATATAATCATTTTGCTCCGTCAAAAGTTCAACATGAGGATCACCCCACTAATAGCAGAAACTATCTTTTCGACAACTATTTGAAGGGTATAATTCCTTTGTGTTAATAACGGAACGCGAATTGTACGGACCGAATAACGGTGACATGGAAAAGCTTGATTTGTGCGTTTTTCATCAATGTTTTTCAATTATCGTATGTTGATTTTAAGCATTGATGATTATAATTAAAAAATAATTACTTTTATATGGACTTGAAATAAACTGCCGAAAATGAATTTCGTTCAAAAACATTTTTTTTTGGTAAGATGTTGTTGAGCTGCTAAGAATCAAAACGCTTTCGTTGATTTACTTTAACATTTACAATTTAATCTTGAAGATGAGATAAATCCCAACTGTCCCAGATAATAATCATTTCAAAATATATCTTAATCACAATCTTTTGTTAAACAACCGGTTTGGACTTCTAAATACCACGCTACGTGCTTATCAGGACCGGGATATTAACAAAGTTGTGATAAAGGGATTTATAATTATTTTTTATATTTGCGCCAGATCGACAAATTTCAAAATCGGATGTGAGTCTACACTTGAAGAAGAATCTGTGAATCATGCATCAAAGCCGCAACATGAATAAATATAAATCAAATAATTAATCAATTGACACTAGATTTAGACACCTTTGAGAGTCAATACTATTTTAAGTGTTCTAACAAAGAAGTTTAAAATAAAATTGAATTTTTTTTCATATGACACGATCCAGCTCAAAATCTTTCAATGTGAAAAAAAAAATTTACAAAATTCCTTAACTCCCCTACTATAAGAGCCATAAGTGCTTTGATTTTTTGAAACGACCTGAAGAAGACAAAAATAAATTAAACGAAAGTCATGAAGGTACAAATCGCGCATGAGAGGTTTGACGGATAATCTTTGAGACCAATAAAATAAATTATTCCATGGAGCCTTCGAAATATATTTAACCTACTTTTTGAATTCTCTGAATTCTTTTTTTATCAACTCTATCCACACTTGCAATTTGTAAAAAAACCAGTCTAAATACCTCGTTTTTAGTAATTCGTCTTGACCATTCTTTAAAAAATATAATCGTTCTACTAAATGTAAGATCTTTTTATTTCTTTTTGTTTGAAAATCAAAAAATTGCTCACCACTAATATTATAACCATTCAGAGGTTGAGAATTATCGTTCAATAGAGCGAACCGATAAGGTATACTACATCGAGATCAATCAAAGAAAGCCCCAGGTTTTACTCTATTTTATTTAAATTTGCTATATCTAGAAAATCTAAAGTTATTACCATAGAAAGTGTGAGTCAACCTCGTATTTGCCACAGCCCTTAATTAATTACTCAAAGTGTTAATTATTTTTTAGTTTAATAATCCATAAGTAAGTTCCTATCCTAATCACAATCGACTGACAAATAATTAATAAAGCATTTATATTTTTTTGAATGAAGACTCCAAAGTCGAGCCATAAAAGTGGCCCACATGCGGCAGGGGAATCCAATTAATCAAATGAGTAAGGGGTTTCGGCTATTTGGGAAGGATGTGATTACCAGAACAAAAGCTGTATGAATTTTAATTTCATATTTGTAAAAATATGATAAGTTGATTCTGAAATCATCATTAAAAGCGCCAAATTATGAAGTTCTTTTTTGTAAAAATACCCTAGATGAAGGAATTGGTCGGCTTTATTTATGCAAAGCTTGCTTAAAAAACTTTGCCGGCAATCCTCTGGGCACCAGCGAACTAAGTATTCTCCTCTACGATCCTTGTAAATGCTCTGCAGGCCCATCACAGATAAACAGCTGCGTTTCATTTTCGTCACATTCGGAATGAGATCAGGAGTGATCCGCGTCAATACAATGAAGAGTGTTATCAGGGATACTAGTTTTTGTATGAATTGAAAATCTAAAATTCCAACATTATTTAAAAAAATATCAATTTAGCGCTTAAGATAGGTGTCCAACATTACATAGGGACTAATAAAATACTAGGTGGATTGTTCAGAAACATCTTAGGAGAAAATGGAATAAGAAATAGGAATTTTTTTTGTTCTCACGTGAATCAAGAAAGCGATGCTCTCGTTTTTCCAGCATTTCTCATTATTCTGAAACAAAATCTGTAGTTTTTGGGCAACGCCACTATCAGTGTGTTAACAATTTTCTATTAATATAAAATTTCCGAAATTATGATTTAAGCCTTCAAACCCGAGTGAAGATCAATCAACCTCTAAATCACGATTTGATTGGCCGGATAGTAAGTTGTGGCAGATATCAACAACGGAAGCAAAAATGTACCACCTATATATTTTTGAATCAATATCACAGTTATTGTGTATTTCTTACTCTGCGAAATAAACATTGTCATTTAGTACTTACGGCCAACTAAAAAAATAGTGACTAGATGGCATTTATTTTGAAAGCCACAGCTTTAGCCGATCTCGAAGGTTTAAAAATATTTCCCCTAGTTACATTTTTATTGGCCGTAATTACTTACTGACATATTCAATTTCGCAAGTAAACAAAAGCACATACTTTACTTGTCATTTTTCATACTATCCTGTCTTTGTTTGGTTTGTCGTTGCCGTCAAACAACTCGATACCCGCGTTTTTTGTCCCGTGCCACAATTCTTATTCGGCAGGTCCGTCATTCTCCATTTACAATGCCCAGCCGTTGGACAACACATTCTGATTTCGTAGTCTTACATTGTTCATTATATCTCATCAGCAACAAATAATCCTTTCCAATCAAAATAAACACTTTGAGTTGTCCAAAATTTCAGTGAGAGCTCTCTCAGCGGAATCTGGATCGATTTAAGGTCAACCAATTAATATTAAAGAAATAATATAGTACTTTGTTTGTCGATATACTGTGGGGGATTTTTACCAAAACTGTCTTAGCAATTTCGTTTCTTAACGGTCTTGACCTATTTTGCTTAATTTTCATTTGCTCTGAAAAATTGAAAAATTAACAGACAATTCTCAAAATTGTCCTTATAGTTTTGCTAGTCACCTATTCACACGAAAAGAGGTGATTAGAAGATATTTTTGAGATAACCCTTTGTATCTTCTCCAAAAAGTGTATGAAAAACGGAACTAACACAAAAGCGAAGATTTGGGCCGATTCCTTCCCCCCCCCACGGGATTTGGGTTTTCCCACCCCGTGTAGACAGAAACCACAGTAATTACTTTTGTTTACGATCCAGACATCAACGCCACGTAGGATATTTCACGAGAGAAATTTCGATAAAAGAAAACACTTATTGGAAATAATTATTATTCCCTCTACTAGGTCCGATTAAATTTTTCTGATTAAGTTTTCGAACTTTATATTTTTTGTCAATTTACATGTAAGTGTGTTGTTAGTTTGTAAATAGAGTGAGTGGCTCGTATCGCGGGCATAGGCCGACTACATACAACCGGAATATTCTAGCACAGAACACATTCATTAAAAGATTATCTTTATCTGAGAAGTTAACAACTTTGTGACAATTATATGATTATTTACTGTGAATGAATAATATAATTGACATCTTGAAATAAATTTTTCTCTTAAATAAATATTTGTATACTCTCTCACACAGAACTATTACTCACTGACTTATAAGCCTTTTATCACACTTTTTATGGAGTGAAGCGCAAAATCACTAGATGGTGTCTTTCTAGATGCGAAAAAGACGTATGATTTTATTATTCGATGCCAGGAAAAGATCAATGCCTATAGAACAATGAGAATTATCAGTACGTAAATTGGATTGGATCTGAATCGTCCCTGACACAACGTATTCCTTAATAAGACGAGGAACCAACAAGCTGTTTACTATCCATACCTGAACATAATAAGAATGAGAGCCAGTATAATTATAGATAAAATTGAAATTCTTATTGTATTGTAATATTAGCGTTCCTTACTCTTTGACAGTGCAATTGGTTTCACAAAGCTAACAGAAGAGTCAATGAGAGACTATCAGTTTTTTCTCTGCGGTCTAGCCTAGAGCTAACATTCCTTCGTCCTTACGGATGGCGATCTGCAAATTCAGCTTCGTAGTTCTGGATTTATTCCTCGATTATCCAAATAGTCATATTGCCCCTCTCGAAGTTCTCCGATACTACCAATATCTAAAACAACAGAAGTAGCGCGTAAATAAGAATATGATTACTTATAAAATGACACCAAATTAAAGCGATCACATGGCTCTTTAGTGAATACATGGCCGAATTAATTTTGGATTGTTTTGGTCTTTTAGTCCCAACAAGCTAGCAAAAAAATAATTTATTCATCCTGAAATAGGAGAGACGCGACCGAAAGGTAAATTAATTGAGGAATATTCTATTAATAGAAACGCTGAGAATATTGGAACAGACCCCTGAAAGATTACCGTGCTAATTTTTGAGGGGTTACTAAGGATGTCTTAGCGATCGCACCATCACCAAGCCCTACATCTACAAATCACCAAAAGGTGTTGAAGAGGATATACATTATCTACATAAGACAAAATTCATTTTTTCGATGCATAGTTATTATTGTTATAGGGGCAGTTGAAGCAGCAACTGAACAAATACAGAATCTCATAAAGGGCACTATGGAGTTTAATCCTAATAACAAGGCAAAATCTGATTTGGTAACCGTCATTTACAGGCTGTAACCAGCGACACTCCACCTGGTGTGCATGGGGATACATTTATTATGGAAGTGCTCCGACACTCAGAACATGTAATGGGGTCGAACTTTTCTCTGTAATATTCGTGATGTATGAGTAGAGTAAAGTAACAGATAAATTGATAGCATATGATTAGGGTCGCGACTTAACCTCGGCAAACCCATCTTGATGCTGTCAAAGAATGAATACAATAGATCAGATGTCAATTTTGATTCCTTGTAATGCTGCAACAGAGCATGCAAGTCTCGCAGGAGAAATACGATTGAACTTGATAATTATCCGAAAGGTGGTCTGCAATTAGAGCTATTCACGGAATGGATCCGAGATCATGATAAAAATGTGACATTGTTGGTCAAACTTGTGAGCGGCGCCATAAGAGCGAAACTCGAATCATCATAAGGGGTTATTTTATCTGTATAGTATTAGATTTGTGATTTTGAGTGACTATCAGGGTTGAACTACCGCTCATACAAAAATAAAGGACCAGTGAGATAAAAACCGAAAATTGGTGTCGTAGCCTCACTAAGTTGCAAAATTTAACAACAATCAGATAGGAAGGAAATTGGAAACCTTTGGGTAAATACTGCTTAGAAGTAAGAATAACCACTTGTTCGACCTGTTATTTGTTGGGGAGAATTGCTATTTTTCATAATTGTTACGCCTAGCTTTACATCCATTTGTGCGGCATTGACGCACTTCGAAACCAGGTTTCAATGTATAATCTACATCTTTGATGGTGGTGTATCTAAATTTCCGATCTCCATCAAATTTAACGAACTTGGTATTACCGATGGGCTTCCACGCACATATGCACTCATCTATGGCACAGTGAATTCTCTCATTGAGTCTCTGAAAAGGATATTCAGAACCAAAGTGGTTAGACGCTGTACGACAAAAGTAATTTTTTAATCGATATATACTAAAAGAACCTTTTTAAGATTCGTACAGCCTAATCTGAAGGCAGTTGGATAGATCTTTACTTGCATACCATCCAACTCCCGTTTCTGCAATCCTTCAGCGTTCAACCAGTGCACGAGGCATCTATAAATATGTGTTTATATGATCAATTCTATTTAACACGAACAAAGAGGACAATAACCAGCTCTGGAACCAGTCGAAGATTTTTATGAAAAGGTGTCTAGAGGGCAAATCTAAAATTTGACAAATATAAATGAGTACTTACATTATTAACTTGATCTCAAATACCTTGAAGTTGCGGCCATGTGATCTTGAATACACCCAAGGGGTCCGAAGCAAAATGCTGGAAAATAACATGCCGGAATTTTCGAGTATCATAGAGTTTATCACAGCGCTTTACATGGGAAAAGCAATCCTAACTCCCTTCTGACGGATCAGTTCAACCATTAAGAGTAATCATTTTCAGAATTTCTGACTAAGTAATCAAAATAATGAAATTTAGATCACAATTGGATTGTATATACCTTCATCAATGCCGGGTTAATGATTGCTCGGAAGATGTAAACAATCTACTATTTTAATTTTACCAGAGAACAATAATAATGAAATTATCGTTGTTGTTTATTCTTAACGTACACTATCATGGAAAACTGAGCAGTGACGTGTCGCAGAATGAGCTCTCGCCGCGAACAAATATGACAGTTTTTGCGGAAGTTCTTGGTCTTCTCAATGATCGATAAATCATTATCATTCAATTCTCGAATTTCATCATTAGAATTGTCGCGTTGTCTTATCATGATAGTCCATAAGGCTTTCTTTTAAAGGGATAGTGCAACTTGCATCACCCAGTTCTGTCTTAAGCAAATACCTACTGATTATATTTATGCCAGATATTTAAAAGCGTTATATATTAACAATAAATGGATCAGTGTAGAGCTCAGAGCATTTGGTTATATTTGTTCTCCGAACCCAACCATATATTCTACTCAAGACTTCGACCATCATCGGCAATATGGAAGGGGATTATTTTATTGCCGGAAATGGAAATTTTGAGTAATTTTTATATAATTTTCTTCTTCTTGAACACTTTAATCCGTTTCATAGTTTTACTCGAATTATACAAATACCGGGTAACGGTGCATAAGATTTCTCCGGAAATACCACGGACATTGTATTAAAGAGAACTCCAATCGGATGTTCCTCCTCGATCTTGACAATCCATGGCTGAATAGATTGGTATGAGAATCAAGGGAAGATTGCCAGATCTGGACGAATATCAATTAGAATTGCACCTTGACGAATGATTAGGTACTAATTGAGCGCAGAATAATATACAGAAGAATTAACAAAGATGATGTATTCCTTCTTACCAGTATTAGTGATCATTAAGAGAGATTGCTTGCTGTGTCGGCAGCTAATGTTGTTGTAATTAAGTCTAATGTACATACGTTTTCTTCCGAATACATATTTTGAATGCTGGAATGCCAGCAAATGTGAGAGAGGCTACAACTGGGTTATATATAAGCAAGATTCTGTGAGAGCCAAATATTGCTCCATTATGAAATAATACTAGGCAGGATGATCATCTCTATATAATTAACTGTAAAGCATAGATCATACAGTGCTTTTCTGTAAATGTGTTATTTCATATATTGTATATATAATGATATTTGAGAATTCTTTTTTTAAACTATTATATTTTTTATATCTAATATATTGGAAACATTTATGCTCGAAGAAGAGACAACCATATTGATTCCTCAGCAATCCGCTATTTTCACCCTTTCTAACTGCTTGCCAGAATTTGACCCTGAGGACTGTCCATCTAGCCACCTTTGTATCTCTAATTTTTCCCAAACGAACATGGAAAGAAGGCATATATCGAAACGCGCCGATATCAAAGAACTTGTTCCGTCGTTACTGAACAGTTACATCGGGGGGTCTCAGGCCACAAGCTTTAACTCCATCCAGTTCCGGGACCAGTTGTGAACTGAACTAATTGTGCAGGTCCAACCATCCACCGCATAACTTCGAGATCTGAATTGTGCTTCTGTTATATTATTATGTAAATGTTTAACGGTATCAAATCCTAACATCTCTTTATATACTCAATTTGAGAAAATCACAGATTGATTTTTGAAGTTTGGGTCTAATTACATTATATATGACGTTAGGACAGTACTTTATAGTTTCTAGATCCAAACTTAGAAAAAGTATTCCAGATCTATCGCGGGGTGACAAGGCGAATATTTTCTTAACTATATTTCAGGTATATTTGTACCATTTTTATGTGAATAATATAACAAACATGTTTAAAAAAACATAATTTAAAATGTAATTCATCATTTATAACATAAAGTACAGCATCTTCTGATGCAAAACCATACACAAATAGTGAGATTATTTATCGCGCCAGTCAGAATTGGAGAAAAAATATAATGTACGTGAAAGAAAGGTTTGTTCTACATTTTTCGCCTTCTATTAAAGGGGAAAACTGCTAGAGATCTATACTAAAATTTCGATTAACAGAGAAAATTTATATTGTCCGTTAGGGCTAAAACTATCGAGAAACATCAAAATAATTTTAATATGTCATGCATTCTTTAAATTCCTGCCGCATCTGTTCGCATACTAAGTTTAATGTCGGAACTAAATGTTATATTATTACGAAAGTACAAGTAGTATGTGGCAAAATAAGCGGACAACTACATAAATCGTTAGTTATTAACTTTCTGTGGGTGTCTTTTAATCACTAAATAGACAAAGGATTTCTGGAAATCAAAAACGTTCTGAAACATGATCATCAGACAACTTTTTAAAATGATAATATATACCTATGAGAGTTCAGGTTTATTGGACGCTTTAACGCTCTGTTAAAAAATTGAGCATGATTCAGTCCTGTTCTATAACTATACTAACAGTTTTAGAAAACTAATGGGATGAGCCTTTTATACTATGATAAGTTGCGCACGTTGTTTAAATTATAATGAATTAAAATGGATCCTCGATTGAGCTTTAATTGGATCTAATTAGAAATAGTAGTCTGAGACTTTTCTCATATATTATCAGGAACTTGAAAAAATCAAAATTCATTAATTTAATTTAAGCTATCTGTGACAGTTTTTTATGAGATTTTTCTTGTAAAGATTTAATACTAATTGGTGATATTATTCTCTTGATTCGAACGCACGACTCATCCATGACTTCGAAAAAATTAACTATTAAAAAAACTTGGATTCACATAATCAGTATTCAAGTTCTTGCAATGATGACTTCACATTGTATTGCGAAACATATTCTTCCTTTCATCATAAGCGTTAACATATAAATAATAGAGAATCAATATTATGTTTAGGCTGAAGTCCTGGATATACAAAATGACTACTATACAGGCCGAATATGACCAATCCTCTGATGGGAATAAATTACTCGGAAAAAATAAAGGGTATAAGATGAGAGGAATAATTTATATCGCGACAGCATACCACCACACTATCGCATCACGCACGCTTGGCATCACCGAAGGGATAAAAGTTCGACAAAGAGTGCCAGGGATAGCCGGGACAATATTAGGCTTCGTGTTTTCGTGTAACACCCATCTGCACATCCTACAGTGTAGAACGCGGGATATACAATATTTTTCTCCAGTTTTATATTTCTTTGCATACTCTGCTGACTACTGAGTATCGGTCATGATAATAAAATTTATAAAACCGGAATCCGGAATATTATATAAAGACTTTACTGAGCTGACTATGGGTGTTCAGTCGGATATTTATATTATTTGTCTTTGTTTACCAAAATAACCCGATAACGAAATTGGTCAAAAACTGTTTAGTAAACTATAGAGTGTTGAATGGAATATTTAAAACGAAACACACTCATTCACAATCTTCCTTTCCTAGAATTCTACCCCTCCTATTGCGTTATAATCTGAGGAGAATACAGAGTACAATTATGAATTGATCTTAGTAATCAGCATAGCCTTTATAACAAAACTCGGTTTCATGGTGTTTAAAGACATAAAATCATATCAGAAGTTTTCAACTTCAAATTTTGACAATTTTACTGTAATTCAAATATATAGAAAATTCATTATATTGCAAGATGAATTCTGATGACAAGAGTGTCTAGCACAATTGCATCTGCATAATTTATTCTGAACGTCGTGAAACCTTCTTTTATAGAAATCTAAAAGCAAATTCATCTTGAACAGATCTAATCCTAGATGTTTTTGCTAGATTATTCAGATTAAACTACTCTTGATCCTTATTCACGAGAACGGATTTATCAGTTTGCTTCGCTATGAAAGTGACGTACATCTTTCTCGTGAGAAAGTAAGACAAGTTGAAATTGTAAAAATCTAGATTTTTAATAGGTATGAAGTCATATCAATCGGGGGGCTGCTATCTTTGCAGCATAGAGGCAACTGTGTTTATATTTCATCACCACAAGTTTCAAAGAACAGTTGACAAGAGACCAGATTGGTGTAATCCCTTTTAAGTCAATGTACCTTTTCCAGGTGGTATTTATTAAAGTACCGCATGTGAAAACACTGGAAAATCCTATCGTACTAACACTGCCAGAAGGATCTATGCTATATTTGTCGTAGGTTTCGATTAACCACCCACTTGCAAAGGCGCTGCGGGAGCACAGATTACACAAAATTAATTTCAGAGAGAAGTGGTTGATTACTTGAGCGACGGAATATCGTGAACAGACTCGGAAGAATAAGTTTCCGCCTTAACTTTCAATTCATACGAATTGGTTGGTGAGTTACAGAGATATATAGGTCTAATTATACCCCTGAATGCAATTAGTATAATGGATGTTCGAATTATATTTGGTTAAATACAATGAATAAATAGATACACGAACAAATTAATTTGAATGTTCTGAGCAGTCAAAATTTCCAAAGTGCACGACTTCATTCGGAGTATTATTTAAACGTACTTATAATTTGCTTAACTCAAAGATAATGGGAGGTTAATTTCGCCACTAACTGAATAAAAAAGTCCGTACTTATAGGAGCTCATAAAATAAAAATTATGATGGACCAGTAGTTGAAGTCTCAGAGAAGAAAGCTTTCATATAAGCAACACCCTCAACTATTATCGCACTTATTCCTATCGTTTTTCTCTAAGTATAATGCAGCTACCGTTCAATTCGTCCAGGTACTATATTAGGTGCCAGTAGTGATTGTTATATCACATAAAAAAGTGGACTAATTACCTTCTTGAAAAAATACCATTGTCGGACAAATACTGTGTTCGGAAAAAAGATAGATAATTATTTTGATCATTATGCACAAAAACAATGCTAGTAATGGGCGTAAATCATCTTCTGTATGATGAAAATATTTCTTAAACATTTTTTGTACACTCGTGGAGATATTAACATAAGAATGATATTGAACTGGCTGCTGCCACTAAGTCTTGGTCCAATAGTTCTATGTGTTCTTCTTGAAATCTCTCAGTGCAGACGGTATGAGGGTACGGACATCACAGCACGGTCGGGGGGAGTTACAGGATCTCGGTGCTATCAGTGTTATGCTATCAATTACTGACTACTTTTGTGATGGACACAGGAAATAGACGATGCAAAAAGTCGAAAGTCAACGCTGTGAGGAGGTAGTCTAGCTGGTTTAAAATTGCGTACTAACAGGCGAGGTTTGGCATAAGAAGATAAATCGCTCTTCGGAAAATCTCTTTGCGCTCAACGAACACGTGATTTTCATACTTAATTACGTATTTTTCACTTTTCAAAATATCCTGGCCTCAAGAGAAAATGTATGCCTGTATTGATGCAATATCAAACAGACTAATGTGGAAAATATGATTAAAAGTAATATTACACATATATGGAGACATTTTTTTATATGCCTGTCCGTTACAAGAAGACAGAATCTTCAAGGAGTTGCACAACTCTAATCTGAATATGGGGATAAGCACAGAATATAAAAAAATAAATTTACGGATTGGTTAATTAATGATTGGTCGTATGCCAATTATTGCTCGATGATATGACGTCAAATCAGTGCACTCATAACTTCCAGAAATCGAACAAAGGCTAAGATAAGAAAAAATAATGTTTCCCTTCATATGATTTCCCCCTTAACGCGGGGTGCGGCGTATTTATACGCGATGTTAATTCCACGAAAACCTACGCTAAGCCCCGCAAACAACATACTGCTTTGAAAAATATATTGTATTGTGTTCCTGACGTGCGGGCGCGTATAGCTTACGGCAAGAATAGGCGTTTTTAAACCGCAGATTTTTCAGCCCAAGAATTCTGGTGGTGCGGCGCGACAATCAAAAATGACACTTTTTAAAACATGTTTCAGCTTGACCAATGAAGTGGCGTCTGATTTCAAGGAGTTGAAAAACATTTTTTCAAGTCTCGCAGACAATGTCGGCTAGCTGAAAATGGGCCAATAGTTATCCAAGATAAAAATATTTAGTTTCATGCGTCTTCTGAGAGTGGATTATTACTGTGAAGCATATTTTTTTCTTAATTCATTGTTTTCTTGGACCATTTTAACGATTTTCGGATAAATCTTTTTTTGAATCATGTTTATTTAAAATTAACTTAATTCATTCTTTTTTCAATAAATTAAAATTATACATTAGAAGATTGTAACCAATAAATTAACTTTAAAAATTCAGCCAAAAATTCTTACCTGACCATATTTTCACGCAATTTAAAACCAAGATATTGCTAATTGACCGATCAGAGCAACATTTTCTCAAAAGTACGCGTAAGTTAGTAAAGTCAGCGCGCAGTCAGTTAGTAACATTGCGCGTATGTTGAGTTTTTAGCGACAAATATTCTAACTATACGACCGCACCCCGCTGTATTCTCGCTCCTGGCAAAACCAAAGCTTTTTTTATGCATATTAATACTACCTACATATATTAAAGCTTTCAGTTATTATCAAACCATCATTCAGTTAATTTTTTTTGTGAACAGAAATTTTCAGGTTTTAGAGAGAAATGAAAACTCGCAGGTGGTTGCAATCAAAAATAGATTTAGCCATCCAAAAGTGGGCTCGAATTGAATTGCTAAATGAGCCCACTATTACCTGATGCTAGCGGAAATAAAATCTCCATTTTTGAAAGACAAATACAGACAAATACAGAAAAAGTTCTAAGACTCCCCAGTTTGGAAAATATTATATAATGTATTGAAATCTGTACGAAAAAATTCTTTATTAATTAAAATAAGGTTGTAAATAAATGAATACATCGAAAAACGTTACATGAACTGACAGAATATACATACAGATAAGGTTATTTTCTGAACTTTAAGCTGTTTATTTAAGGGGTATGAAGCTGTGTTATACATACCTTCATATGCATTCTTCTCAGAAATAGTTATATCAAATTTGATTTGATGCCCTTAAAATGAGCTATAAAAATTCTCTACCATTTGAGTATACCATTCGGCAGCGATTAAATATTTAGCTTGTCTAGCTGGAAGATAATTTCACAACTGAGAAGATTTTGACACACATGTGATTTTCGTGAATAGATTGGTGGCTGAAAAACTCTACTTTTCAAATCTTTGGCCGTATGACTACATATGTGCGGCATTCAACAACATTCACATGCTGAATAAATACACACTGTTTGGAACCACAAATAAGCTTTGCTTCGGTTTAATTTGTGGTAACCAAATATCTTCTAAATGTGATTGTTTATAATCTTACATCTAGGCGTTAGTTAGGTGTATATCTTGGAAAATATGTATTTAAGGTTAAGTGCTATAAACGAACAACGAATAACTTGTAAAGGGGAGAGCAATAAACTATAAAATTCAAATCAGGATTATTCGATTTTCTTCTCTAAGTCGCTTCTGAAATTAGGGTCAGCCGAAAATTCTCTTTTTAATTCCATTAATTCATAACTGTCTATTAATTTTTCAGGATAAGAAATTTTTTAAGTTAATTAATGCGTCTCAAATTATCATTCATTACTTGTTGAGATTTTTTTCCATATAAATTTCACCAAATAAGACAAGAATTCTTAATTACTGTGTAGGTGCAACAGCATGTTTATAATTTAACTACCATTTTCGTGTTTAAAAATACTGTTTAACGTTCCAGTTTGTTGTCTGAAATAACTTCTCTTAGTGTCAAGAAATTAAGAGACATTCTCAGACATTTTCTTCATCGACCTTGTGAAGTAAAATTCGCTCGACATTCGTTCNACGTGATTTATGTAAAAATCGGGTATTCTGAAATGCACGCTAGATCCCTTCTTTTGAAGCTCAAGTCCATACCAAGTCTTGATCTTATAAAGCCAGGCAGTATTTGAAAACGTGAAATCTTGGGTTTCTTGCGGGACAAGCCGGGTCCATATCCGATTTTGATATATGTTGGCGTAACTGTCACCAAATTCTACTTCAACATGGTCTCCATTTCGTAATTCAAATTCGAGATAAACTTCGAGGGTTTAATATTTTCAAAATTTATAAAAAACTTAAAGACTCTGACAAAACGGGTGCAATGACAGCAAATTTTCTTTCATTATTGTTTTTTTTATTCGTTATGGTACAATTATTATGGAACATTATTATGGTATCATATCATGGCACAATTCCCTCGGGTTTTTTTTTGTAAATCTCACTAACTTAAGTATAATTTAACTTTTATACTTATCCATAACAGTAATTTGTAATGAAAAATCTAAAATAATTACGCAATTCGAGGATATTGGAAGTTTCGGCGATATGTGTCAGCTGTTGAACCATATAAAAAATAGAGATAAATTATCTTAGATAATCTTGGAATCACACTCAGGTCATAAAGCCATGACAAGAAACATTACCAATACGCCAACTTCATCAAAAAAATTGTGTCGAACCAGTTTCTAAAAATTTTAGGTTCAATTTGAAATTTTTGCGTTTTATTATTCTAGAATATATCGGACCAAAATTTCGATATCATGTAAGCAAATTTTTTGTTGAGTTAATCATCAGCTTTCACTTGGTGGTATTTTTAACTAAATCTGATCAACTTAACTTTTCTAGAAATCTTAAAAATCAACTTCCGGTTTCACCAAATCGCAATTTTCTAGCATTCTGTGCATAGATCCATAAAACAAAAATATAAAAAAGGAAGAAGATAAATTACTCCAACTCATATCAAATTTAGAAAAAATTATGTCGAACTGTTTTTGAGAAAATCAAGCTCCAAATTTGTAAATCTCAAAAAGTTACGGTTTTTTCTGTTTCTAGAATATGTCCGATCAAAATTTTGCAAAAAAAAATCGAAGTGTCATAAATGGAGTACAGACTGTTATTCTGACAAAAATTCATAAAATTTCAATCAGCCGTTATTGAGAAAAAAGACATTTAAGATAAAATCATTGTTCTAGAACTCTACTCCCACTTGGCGCTGTGGTGCTTATAAAAAAAATTTTAACCTTTAGTTAATAGCAGAGAGTCAGATCTTTAAATAAGCCTCTTCAAAATATTTATAACTTGTTTTGTTTAATTCTGAGACCCGATTCAAAATACAAGAAACCGTTGAGTACCCCCTTAAGTGGTTAGAATATGTCGATTATAGCGTGGATCTTTTTGCGCCGACATATGGGCACTGGAAAGATTTCAGCTATTAATCCTAAAAAAGCGTAGGTGTTTCGCTCTTACGCAAATGATAAAATTCAGCAAATGCAAGTTTTTTTGACGCGTGTCTCAGCACGTTTT
>SCLH01000245.1:67988-83209 GCA_004367855.1 Oikopleura vanhoeffeni | reverse complement strand
CCTCAGCACGGCCGAAATTAACGGATAAGGTAAAGTCAGTGTATTTAAGTTTTGAAAAGGTAAAAATTGCACGAGAACATTATATTAAGGGGTGGTCGAGGCATTGGACATTTTTAAATTGCGCCTAAGAATAAACGGAGAGAACTGTTAGAAACTTTATTATACTTTGTGTGCATATAAAAGGTATTTGATAGATCTGGAGATGAAAAAAATGGTTTTTCGATGTTCTTGGAATAGGCTGTTCCAATCTTTAGAAAAGTGCCGAAAAGAGTTAATGCGTTAGAATTGTAGTTCGACGAGCTTCATCTATGACTGCAAATTTTTACGATTTTCACAAATATGACCATTTTATTCACTTGAGAACCACGCTCGGGCCCTAACTCATATCATGCGGGGCAGCATGGGCGCTAGCACATATCGCTAAAAATGATCATTTTTTTAATCTGATATCACAGTATTCCCATGATTCACGTTAGCCCGCTCAGGCGCCCCGAATTTACCGATTCGCCTTTTGTTTTGCCTACAAACCGCCGCGCGAAAACGTGGCGCGAACTATTTGGTCCTACTAGCCTGCCACTGGTCATTTTTACAAAAAATGTTCCTGCCATAATTCTTAGAATTTTTGCGACGAGTTCATTTTGAAGCCTAATACAGAACTTACGCTATTGGAATGATTGAGAAAAAAATTTGGAAAGAAGCCTCACACATAATGTCGATTAGCGGCCCTTTTCTCAAATTGCTTTCGGCGGACAACAAAAACGCGAAAAAAAAAAGTAAAAATTTGAACATGTCATTTGGGGCTCAGTCAAAAGTATTTCTCCTCCACCAGTTTAAGGAAATACAGTTTCGGCTTCATACTGCATCTGACAAGCACAGGACTCTGTTTGACAAGCATAGAGATTTTTTTTGAATAATCTTTTATTCGCGTCTCTTGGGGCAAATGTCAACTTCTTCATTTTTATTTTGAATTTTGACAAAATTTTAGAACCAAAAAAATTGAAAATTGACAAAATGCTTCAAAAATAATTTTTCTCGTACAACTTCAAAACTCATTTAAGGGTTTTTGTGCAATTTTAACAAATTAGCGCACGTTTCAATTATAATCATAAATAATCAATAATTTTGTTTTCGTTTTTTAGGCCGTCAAAGCAACAATTGAAAAAAATCCTGTAAGAGAACATCGTTTATATTGTTGTTTTTTTTAAGCCTGAACACACAAAAAGCCTAAAAAATGATGGTAAAATTGACAGAAGGAAAATAGTTTATCAGTGTTTTCCTTGGGACGTATATTAAATGTTGTGTGTGTGCGTAGATGCAATTGTATTAGATTCTGTATGTAGTGTGAATGACCGCGAAAGTTGGTCCTGTAAGTTACAAATGTTTTGGGAATATCACTTTGCTATTTTGGCGAAAATAACTTGGAAACAGGCTCATATTTGCGACACCACTCCCTTAAGCGGGTGCGTCGTCGCATTTTAAGGGTTCTTCAATAGCCAATTAACAATCCTAAAATAAACAATCAAAAGTGACGGCATGGCTCGATCCACAGAAACGTGGCTTACAAAAACATAACGAAATTATTTTTTCAAAAGCTTATTCCTTCCTGACGCTTTTCGAAGCTATCTTGTAGACGCATTTTTTCATGGTCATTAAACCCAGGATTATTTTGTTTCGCAAATTTTGTTTCCAAAAAAATATTGATTTCGAAGGTCAAAATTTTCATGCCTTCAGTTGTGCTGCTCTAAAGGCGTCTGATTAAGAGTATCTCCGGTTCCTACATTTTCTGAATTATATATGTCATAAAAATGCACCAAATCAATCGTTGATGTTTTAAAAAGCACAAAACAACCAAATAAGAAACAAAAAAAATAAATTTTGGTTTTTTGATTTTTTCTGAGTATTTTTCAAATAAGTTGAAAATAACGTTTGTTCAATTTTACCACTAAAACTTCAAAATTTGGTTGACGTATAAGCCAACTTTTGTCTTCAGTGTTCAAAAAAAATTCACGTGACCTTGAAAAAAAAAGTCATATGTTTTGTTGGGGTCGAAATTTAGAACAAAAACTGCTACTACGAAGCTTCTGTTTGTTTAGAGCTAGCTTTTGCGAAAATTTGAGTGAATTTGAATTTAACCTAGGAGGAATAGATTTCCGATAAAAAAATCCAAAAACCGGTTATTTGGACCGGTTTTACATATTCAAGAATAAATATAGATCATTGACAAAACGCTCCTACCTAGTTTTGCATACTAATTATAACGGCTTATGATAAATTGAGTTTTATTTCAAAATAAAACCTGGGAAGAGATAGATTTTCCGTTTTGGCTTAAGTGGCTCTTGTGTCGCTTATGTGTGAAGGAGTGTGGTCATACAAAAATGTTGGCATATTTTTTTCGCAAGTTAAAGGCTAGTTTCTACAAAGTACTTAATCTGAATTAATATCTTGAGATTTTTTGGTTGATATTTCATCGACAATATGTCAAATTAGGGACCAGGGATATCCTTAAGGGGTGGTCGTCCGCATTTTAAGGGTTTTTAATTGCCATTGTCGCAAAAGTACAAATCGTCGGACCAAACTTTTACCTCTCTTTGATATAATTTAACAACAAAAATCTGCTCCTAAAAACATCAACATTAACGGATGACTCGTCAATCAGAACGTGCCTCACAAGTGACGGAATTATTTTTTTTCCAAAGTGTATTCCTCTCTGAGTTTCAAGGTTCAAACAATTATTCAGTGTTAAATTAACGCAAGAAAACGTAAGCAGACCGCTATTTTGGAATTTGAGCTTGGAAATACCAAAAAAAGTATCGCCTAGTTCAAGTCAAAAATACTGTTTTTGGTCTGATTCTGAAGCCAAATCAAAGAATTTTTCCAAAAACTGGCTTCCTTGGCGGCTCTGGCATCACGTTCTGTCGGTTAATTTTAAAACCATGAATCTTGTCGTACTTTAAAACTCAGGGAGAGATACATTTTAAAAAATTTCTTTTTGTCAAAAATGTATCTCCTCCCTGAGTTTCAAAGTACAACAACGATTCATGTTTAAACTTAACCGGACAGAACGTGAGCAGACCGCCAATAGGTGAGTTTTTGGAAAAATATTCTTTGATTGGCTTCCAGAATCCACTCAAAAACAGTATTGTGACCCTATGTTAACTAGAGCAAAATACGTTTTTTGGATGATTCTGAGCCAAATCAAAGGAGAATCTTTTCGAAAACTACTTGGCGGCTCTGCTCACGTCTGTCCGGTTTAATTTGAAAACAATGAAATCATTGTTGAACCTTGAAAACTCAGGGAGAAGATACATTATTGAAAAAAAATTCCGTCACTTTTGTAAGCACGTTTCTGAATTGGACGAGCCATCTGTTATTTGGAATTCGTTTTTAGGATGCAAGATTGTGTTTAAATATATCCAAGAACGGTAAAGTTGGTCCGACATTGATTGTACTTGTGCGACAATTGGCTATCGAAACCCCCTTAAAAGCGCACGACCAACCCACTTTAAGAAGCTATGATTGTTTTTTTCTGACAAAAACAGGAGTTAAGTATTTTGGTCGGCTAGAGTATTTTGATTCAACCGAGAAATATAAAAAAAATTATTAAAATTTCCTTGGTTCAAAAGTTTAATAGAGAAGGATTTATGAAAAAGAGAAAATAAATCGCATGTACCGTTCGTGAGGTATACTTTTTTTTAATAATCTACATTTTGCCTATATTTAACTATAGCCAGGAATTTCCAAAAATAATTTTCGGCGAATTAAGATGAATTTATAAAATATTCTTGGTGGCAATTGTAGAGAATTTTTTTCTGACCAATAATATCAGCATTATGTGATTTTTGGATACGTGGATATGACGGTATACTTCAATGAAAAGAAATACCAGCAATTAGGTTTTATGCATTTAAAGGTTNATGTGATAATATTTTCTAAAAATGAATCAAAAAATCATTAACTGATTATCAGTTACAGTGTACTAGATAAAAAAATGTCTTAAAACAACGGAAAAGACTTTTAGGTTGTTTTGATGCCTGTAGGACATGATTATTCAGTGCCAAGTTTTTGTTCAGGAGACCTTGATGTATAAATAGTAAATTTAAAGTGAAAGCGGCATTCGCGAGAAATAATTTCAATATGATAAAATATTTAATTTTGATTAGTTTCAGTTTTATTACAGTATCATCTTCAAAATGCACAGAAATATAACCATTTATCACACTTTGGTTAATAAATGATATTAGACGATTTTTCTAGTATAATACTAGAAAAATCGTCCAACATCATTTATTAACCAAAGTGTGATAAAGGGATATATTTCTTTGCATTCTGATGTTGGTAATAAAACCGAAACAAATATTTATATTAAAAATTATCAGTTGAAGCAACGGTTGTATCAAATTAGATTTTCAAAGAAATTTTCCCTGCTGTATAATCTGCATGCTCTGTCAAATATTGATTGAATATCCCTTTATCACTTTTTGCTTAGATTGCGTAGCAACAACGTTAAAAACACACGTTAAAAGGAGTAGTGGCTACGCAATCTAAGCTAAAAGTGATAAAGGGATATGGTTGCAAAATTCTTTGCTAAAACATTATGATCTTATTTGTGAGTTTATTATGACATTAATTGGCAGTTCTAAAACAAAAAAATAATTCTGAAGTGACTTTTCTGAAAATTTTAGCGCTAGATGGTGATACATTTTATAATTTTTTAGCTCCAGCAAAAGAAAATGATAAACTTTTTTCGGGCATTTTCGATTTGTTTGTTCGATTTTTCATTGGCGAAAAAAGTGTGGTTCTTATCATTGAATCATTATCGAATCCGGATTCGTCCAAAACTTCGGAATCATCCAATTTGTCATGAATCAAGCTATCTTTTACCATTTTCTTTCCAGCATAATCATCTAAAATTAAAAATTATTTTTGTCCTCAAGGTATACCACCCTTTAAGGGCAGGCTTCCAAAAGGGATAGGGATAGAAGGGATAAACCGATGGGGATAGGGATGGAAAATTCAGAGCCATAGAGGGATAGGGATGGAAAGTCCCATCCCCCTTTTTATCCCGTTTCTATCCCTTTTTCCGTCCCTATCCCTATCCCCCTTTTTATTCGTATTTACAAAAACGGGATAAAAAGGGATAAGGCTATCCCGGACCCGGGATAAAAGGGGATAATCTATCCCTTCATCCCGTTTTGGTGGATAAAACGGGATAGGGATGGAAAAATCGGCGGGGATGCATCCCTTTTGGAAGCCTGCTTAAGGGGGTCGGTGCATTTTGACAGATTTGCACCTTTTAAATTTTTTTTCACTTGATGGGAAACTTTTTGCCACTTCAAAATTTTCGGATAAAAACTTTTTCGAACGAAAGTTTCTATTTTTGGGCTTACTTCGTATAATCTGATTTTTTCAGATCGATTATTTTAACTTTATAAATCGTCTTTTGAAAAAAACGCGCGATTAGAAGCCGTAAAAAACGGTCTCGACCACCAGTTAAAATTTAATTAATTTGTTTTTATACGATTTCCACGTCGAAATCGAAAATTTTTGAAAAAAACCGAAATTTTAGCACATCGAAAGAAATTTTTTTTCATGAGTTTAATGAAATAAATTGTACGTGGTGGATGGGTCGGCTCACCGATTTGGCAAATTTCGGTTAAATATTTTTTTTAATTCTGGATAAAAATAGATCTTCGATGGATTTCTGCAAAACCGTAGTTTCGTTGCAAAAATTATGATTTAGAGTTTAATGGTATATCCCCTATTCACACTTTTGTGAATATCCCGGCCCTGATGAGGAAACGTAGTGTGTTTTTATGTAGTAGGGCCGGGATATTCACAAAAGTGTGAATGAGATATTGAGAAGAATATATAAACCCAGTAAAAGTTTTTCGTCAAGAGCCCATATCCGTATCTGTCAAAATGCACCGACCCCCTCAATCCATTTGATTGGTCACTTTCTTTTCTGCGCATGAGTGAAAAAGCTTACCAAACGATAATCTTCGATATCCTTTTCCCAACCTAAGTCCATTTTAAAAATGCTTAGGTAACTTTTTTTTTTAGAACACCCTGCTGAGGTTTTGACACTCTCATTTGAGAACGGAACAAGATATTTAAAAAAGTATTTTTGCATCCAACTGACAATAAAAAAACTCCAAGACCCAAATTTTATTGATTTTCCGACGGATGTCCGGTTATACCGGAAATTGGGACGGTGAAAAGTTAAAAAAAAGATCAATTCATGAGAATCGCACAATTCTTCGAAGCACCAATTTGGCAATCGGCACAAACTTGTCGTCGGAAATTTGCCAAAATCTTTTTGTCGATATGAAGCCCGCCAAAAAGGGTCAAATCAGCTTACCGGAGTAGGTCAAGAGAAAATGTTTTGGCAAAACATTTTTGTCATATTAGCACCTTCAAGGGGGTTGGACTGCGCTACCTATGTCTCAAGAAAAAATTAAAAGTAATAAAAAAAAAATATCATAGCAGGTGATCGAACCTCTAACAAATCACCAACCAGACTCAAAACAATAACCATTACACCAAGGAGAAGTCTATCAACTGCTGAAATTCCTCAATATATAAAAAGATTGCCTATTACGGGCAGATGACAAAAGAATATCGCAAAAAAAAGTTGACGAAAAAAGTGTTATACAATCCAAAAAGTTAGTTCGAAGAAAGTGTGTGTTGCCAGCATCGACTTTGTAAAATTTACGGTCAATTCAGGTAATACGCGGGACAATCCGTCGCGAAAAGTCAAAAACATTTGGTCTTGGAATTTTTAATTGTCTGTGGGATGCAAAAATTGTTTTGAATATCTTGTTTCGTTCTTCAGAATGAAGAGGTACAAACCTCAGCTGTGTGTTCAAGACAAAAGTCTACCTACTATCCTCGAGCACGCGCGTATATTCCACGAATATTGTTTGCAGTAGACTTATATGGCAAGGTGATTGATATTAGGACCGCCAAAGTTGATCCGTGTGTGTCAAGCAATCACGGCTACTAGAGAAAGTAAGCATTTAAGATAAATAAGTTGTACTTTAGGTTGGGAAAAGGATATAAAAGATTGACAAAAAAAGGGTCGCACATTAAACTTTCTGTGATCGGATCGGTGGACCCCGGTCGAATTGATCGTAGCACTCTCGAAAAGAAACGATCACGATCCAACAATCCTAACCGTTTATTTCGGTTTTAACATCGCATATTAAGCAGAAAAATAAAAAGAAAGTGAAATCGAACAATTATACAAATCAAAAAGGATTTCATTATTCCGACGTTTCAGGATTTTATTCTAGATTCTCTCGTAATAATGTCACAGAAGATTTTTCAAACAAGTTAATCGTTGTTAAAATAAATAGGCTAGCCCATGTGAAAAAATAGCCAAGCATTTTGAAATCTTTTGAGCATGCGAGGCTTCCGAAAGTGTTTCGCAACATGGTCAAAAATACATCCCTGGACTAACTAATTTGGTAAGAAAATGAAATATTCTGAAAAACGTTTCACTCTATTAATTCTTTATTTATTTTGAAATATTGAAAAAAAAATTTCAAACTCTAGAAATTTCGAAAAAATCGAAAATTTGCACATTTTGCCGAAAAAACATTCGCCACCATGTTTTTATATCATTTTTTATTTTCCTATGTATTAGATTTAAGTAACATTTCACCGAACACTTTAATTTGAAAAGATTTTTGATACCACTTCTCACTTTTTCTAGAAGCGCTCAAAGTTTGAGTTCAGGCAAAAAAATCGGAAAAAAAATTAAATTTTTTTTAATTTATATCAAAATGACTGTACCGACTTTATTTCACTCAGTTTTTAATGCGAATTCAAAAATAGAAATCAAAATTCTACCACTGGTGGATTTGAGTAAATTGCAAAAATAAGTTTTACCCAAATGCAGTGATTTCAAAGCTGCGAAAGTTATATTTGCGTCAGGTGAAAACTTTTCCAATCAGATCAAATAAACTCTCCCGAGATATACCTAAATATAGGCTATCCCGACATGATATCAAATAGTTTTTTTGTCCAAAATTATCTCTATCAGAACGCAGCTGATACTGAACACAATTACCAAATTGTCCATCATACAGCTGGAAAAGCGCAAATATATTTATCTCAAAAATCTTTAAATTTTTAGGTTACTTTGATACCGAATTTTGCCCTGTGGGTATAAAAAGACAAAGAATCACCCTACGTTTCAATTCCTTTCCAAAAAACTTCAAACTAAAATCATTTAATGTTTGCCTCACGAAATAAGATGTAAAATGCAACTAGATGACTTCAGTACTGTCAAAATAATTAATCAAAAGTGTATTCGTAAAGTATTTGCCCAAATAAAAATAATTGTTTTAAATTCGCTGAACTTTCAAACTCGAAACGTACTTCTAGTAAGGTAAAGCTTGACAATAATCGCAATGAATTCAAATGTCTGAATTATATATACAGTTTTTAATTCAATTTTGAGTCATTCTAATATAAAAGTGATTTCGTATTTTCTTAAAATAATTCTTTTTTTCTCTTTTTTTTAAATCACCTGATGAATTTCAAACTCCGAAAAAAGACTTTCTGGTTTAGGTAGAGCTTTGAAAACCACCATGAATTTCAAATTTGTCTGAACATACATATACAGTTTGAAATATTTTTTTGAGTCACTTAAAATGGCCATAAATCGAGCGCAAAAATTTCCGTCGGGTACCCCCTTAAAGCCGAAAGGTTGTTTTTTCATGCCTAATGTGACCATCTTGGAGGCCGCCAAAAAATTTTCAGGTCGGAACATTTCTTCATGAGAAAGTGACCCCATAAACTCAAAGAATTCCGGACTTAAGGGCTTAGTTTTGCAGATGAGTTCCCGGTATCTGACTTTGCCACTTATGCGGCATAAGTTATGCTAGTCACTGTGCCCGTCAGTCGATGAAAATTTACTAAACCACCCTAAATACGCATAACCATAGACGTTGCGTTTTTCACAACATATTTTTCATTCAGACCAATTTGGTACGCTAGCACGCCCGTGCTTTCCGTACCCAAATTGACCTAAATAAAAGATTAATGCAGACCAATTTGGGGTACGGAAAGCACGGCGTGCTTAGCGTACCCAAAGGGTACACGAGACACCGACTCGGACGTTCAGATCTGACTGGAGGGTTACAAATTTATTTCAAAAACTTTTGAAACTATCAAATTTTTGAAAAAATGAGAAACTTTCAAATTCGGACCAAATTGCACTTTGAATATTTTCAAATATCGTAACTGTGTTTTCTGTCTATAAGGACAGGTGAGAATTTTCCCAATGCCTAGCAAATTTCCCAAATTGTCCTAAGCTCATGTCCAAATTGTCTAACGCTATTTTGACTATTTTTATCAAAAAGCGATAATTTTTCCCAAAAAAAAGTCAAGACCTTTTTTTTCGTTTTTTTTGCTTCCACTTTTGAAAAAACGTAAAAGGGTCTTTTCTATAAAATTTTCACTAAAAGGTATTTTCAAATATCTCATATTGCCCAAAACGGTCTTTTTTGGAAATTCCCCAAAGTCCTTAACACTCTGCCTAGATTTTTGTCCAAAAACAGTCTTTTTTGGAAATTACCCAAATGTCTTAGCAATCTGTCCTTAGATATCTCCCAAAAATGGCATTTTCGAATTTCCAAAGGTCTTAGCAATCGTCCTTAGATATTAAGACCAAATATGTTTTTTCAAATTGTCCTTAGATATTTTCTCCAAAATGGCTTTTCGAAATATCAAAATTGTCCTCAGCATTTGTCCTATGATTATTATACAAAAAAATGTTTTTTCCAAATTTCCGACATTTGATTGAGTATTCTTTGAACGACATAAAACTTTACATGGTTTTTGAAGAAGTCCAAATTCATTCCGATACACATCGCTTTCATAGCCATTTTGAAATTTATGAAATAGAGAAATTTGAACAATCTAATGAAATTCATAAAAATCAGATCAACAATATACAAATCCTGCCTAGTCGTGCGATTTTCAAGTGAGTCACAAATAGAGAAATCCAGTTATCTATTGGTCACTTCATATCTTGACTCACTGTGCAAAACGACACTAAGCCGCGATTTCGATATCTAGCGTAGTGTGTTTTTTAACGAATCACATTTGTCTCGACGCCACAGAAACTCAGGCGGTTAAGCAAACCAAGATACCGCTTGAGTTTCAAGGGTCAAACCAAAATGATTCATTAAGAAACACTAGTTAGAATATAATGGTACGTCCAATTTTTACAGAGTCGCATCATTTATCTGTTCGAAATTATCTATTTTTACACAGATTAAGGATAAAAACGTATAGAACTAATTAAAGCTTTTTCGAACTCCCTAAATCCTATATATAAGATGAAGGGGAAAATACAGCATGCCACATTTTGCTTGCGATCTAAGTCTTTTGCTCACACCAGATGACACCGTTCATTGGAAGAATATTGATATTAAAAATTCGTTAACAGTTACTGTTTGTATCAATTCATATTGGCGAGGATCTAAAGAAAACATTAATATCGCAAGCAAAAATGTGGCATGCTGTATAAAGCCCAGCATCGACAACGACCACACAACGACAAATATTTTCTAACAAAACGAAATAAAAAGACAATGAAGCTTCAATAGTTCTAATTCAGTTTATTAGCTTATCTTGTGATATATAAAAGATAATTTCTGACAGATCAAATGATGCGATTCTGTAAAAATTGGACGTACAATTAATTCTAGCCTAGTGTTTTCTTAATGAATCACTTTTGGTTTGACATTACTTGAAACTCAAGGCGAAAAGCGCTCATAAGCCAGAAAAAATAAGCGCTTGAGTTTCAAGTGGCGTCAACCAACAGTTGCTCCTTTACTAAGTCCGATGAAGCTGCTTTCGGCACCCTACAGCTTTATCTTGCAAATTGGAAAATATAGAGCATTTCGACAACATTCAATAATGCTATCTTAAAAACGCAGGTTTAAATATTATATTGTAGGCTAGTGCTATGGTTAACGAATCCCTTTCGGTCTCGACCGTCACTTGAAACATCAGGCTGTAAAGTACTGAACTTAAAGTTATCTGAAATTAAAAAAATGACGAATAAACGCACAGCTTTAAGGGGTATATTCTGGATAATTCGACATATTCACGATGATATATTCGGAAATCTAACAGTTATGGAAAACGAAAATGCTGTGTAGATCATCCCATAATCTGCGGAAAAATTATCATCACAATTATTTTGACCATTACACCAATAGGTACAGTATCGTAACAGGTGACATTTCCAAACTGGCAAATCTATCTCCTCCAGACGGTATATCAATATGAGTCTCAAATTTTCACAGATCACGTAACGGAGTATGCTAATCTTTAAGGCGGTCTTTATCGATCCGGCGACTGAACAATTCTAGACGCCAAATAGACCGACGATTTTCACAATTTTGACTCAAAATCTATCTCCTCCGAAGATATATTTGCAAAATGGGCTCAAATTTTTATCAAGTATTCTCCAGAATTGTAAGAGATAAGACGAGCTTTTGCAATTTCCAGCTTAAACTCGAAATATGATTTTTTGGTCATTGTCGAAAAAATTTGCCGAAAAAATTTTCGATTTTTAAAGTAGGCTCAAAAGAAAGCCAGTGAAACACATGATAGAAAAGTTGGCTTACGTCAAGGCGATATTTTGAAGTTTTAGTGGTCAAATTCGAGCAAACGTTATTTTTTAACTTCATCTTTTGAAAAAACTTAGAAAAAATCGAAAAAATGCGAAATTTTTTTTGATGATTGGGTTCTAATACACTTAATTATCAGCCCCGTATCAATTTGGAAATTTTTAATGCCTCTAAGGCCTCATAATCAGACAGATATACCCCCTTAAAGGTGTATGGTGGTTCCTAATTTGACATTTTGTCGATAAAATTTAGCGCAAGAGCCTCGAGGATATAATTCAGATTAGCCATTGTAGAACTAGCTCCAACTTGCGAAAAAAACATGCAAAACTTTGTATGACCACATCCCTTCACACATAAGCGGCACAGAGAGCCACCTAAGCCAAAAACCGAAATCTACTCCTCCGAGGTTATATTCTTGAAATAAACCTAAATTTTAACATAACCTGTATAATATAATCAAAACTTGTAGATAGCTTTGTCGATAAGTGCTATATTATTCTAGAAAACGTAAAAAAACGGTCAAATACCGGTTTTTGGACTTTTCACGGAAATTCCTACTCCTAGGTTAAATTTCAAAATTTTACTCAAATTTTGCAAAACCTAGCTCTAAACAACAGAAACTTGTAGGTGGGTTTGTCAAATTCGGCCCCAACACAAAATATGAATTTTCAAGGTCACGTGAAAAATTCCGAAAAAAAATGTGCTTCGATTTTTTCGAAGTAGGCTCAAAAACGCTGGGAAACACTGAAGAGAAAGTTGCTTACGTCAACCAATATTCGAAAGTTTTAGTGGTCAAATTGACACAAACGTTATTTGAACATAATTTGAGAAAAATAACTCTAGAAAAAACTCGAAAAAGAAAAATTTTTTTTGTTTTATTGGGTTGTTTTGTGGCTTTTAAAATCAACGACTGATTTGGTGCATTTTGTAGACTATAATAACTGTAGAAAAGAGGAACCACCATACCCTTAGGGATTGTGGTGCTTCCAGTATGGTGCTGGGGAAAAAAAGGCGTTTTTAAAACATCAAATAACTTTGTGAGAATGAGTGAACGTGTATTTGCCAATTGTATATTTATGTCCGATACGCTTGAGAAGTCAAAACTGATTACATTCTAGAAATATACACATTCAACCTTAAATGCATAAAACCTAATGCTTGGTATATCTTCTCATGAATGATACGTCATATGCCCGTATCAAAATCACATAATCCGATATTATTGATCAGAAAAAAATTCTCTATAATTTAAACCAAGCATATTCTTATAAATATCACGCCGAAAAGTATTTTTGAAAATTCCTTGCTTAAGTTAAATAAGGCAAAATGAGATTGATTTATAGACAAAAAAAGTATACCTCTACGAACGGCCATTCGGATTTCTTTTCTCTTTTTCATAAATCTTTTCTCTATTAGTCTAATTAAACTTTTAAACCAAGCAAATTTTTAAATAATTTTTTTTATATTCTCGCAATCACTATTTTCATGCTGATTTATGCGCGCCATATTACATTGATTTGATGAAATTGAAATATGAAAAAAGGGGCAAAAATCTTAACAAATGTAAATATTGAAACTATTCATTGAATTTATTTTCCGGCCTGTGATTTTATGTCTTTTCGTGATTTGAGACTATCCTATTCTCATAATGTTAAATAATAAATTATTGCAAGCAATCCGATATTCAGAACTAGTATTCGTGATATAAATGACTTGTTTTAATCAATCAATTTCTCGTTGCTGGATGTCGATACAAGGAAAAATAAAGCCGAATTTGAGACCGGTGGTCGAAAATAGACTACTGCACCCACTCCCCAATCGTCGAAAAAAAGTACTTGCGTATGGAAGCAAGCTACTAGTATTTAACCAACGACAGAAACGATGCCCGCTTATACATACAGATTGATAATTTATACTGGACAATCAAAACCATTCCTCGCAACCGTCTTCATCTTCGCAAATCATTCAGTCCTGAACCATCGTCNAATTTTGTCATAAACTTTGAAAAATTGAATCAAAATTTTGATTACAAATGAAATTTCAAATTTTTTGCTTTTTCTGTGATGTTTTGAATTATATTTTTTTAATTTTGCATTATCAAAAATTTAACTTAAAAATCAAAAATTCAACGTGGTGGTCGTTGATAAAATCGACGTTTTCAATGGCCAATTGCCGGAGTAGTATAAATTGTTCGACCAAATATGACTGCCCTCTAATATATTTAAAAACAAATTTTGCAATCTAGAAAATCTTTCGAATCTGACGTATGGCTCGTCCAATCAGCAACACTCGTAAAATATTAGAAGGCGTACTAATTTGTATTCAAAACCCTTCTTTGATTACTGAAAAACACCATAAAATCCAATACAGTCGCTTTCATAGCCCTATTTTGCAATTTATGAATAGAGAAATTTGAACAAATCTAATGATGAAATTCATAAAAATCAGATCAACAATTATATCGAAAATCCTGCCTAGTCGTCGATTTTCACAGTGACGTCACAAATAGAGAAATCCAGTTATTTAATTGGTCACTTCTCGAGAATCCAGTCATTTCATTGGTGACTTTCAATTCTTGTGACGTCACTGTGAAAATCGACGACTAAGCCGGATTTTCGATATTCTAGCGTAGTGTGTTTTCACTTGAAACTCAGGCGATAAAGCGCTCATAAGCCAGAAAAAATAAGCTTGCAAATCGGAAAATAAAGAGAATTTCGAACATCATTCAATAATGCTCTTCTTCAAAAACGCAGGTTAAATATTATATTGTAGGCTAGTGCTATGGTTAAAGAATCCCTTTCGGTCTCGACGTCACTTGAACATCAGGCTGTAAAGTACTGAACTTTAAGTTATCTGAAATTAAAAAANAGAATCCAGTCATTTCATTGGTGACTTTCAATTCTTGTGACGTCACTGTGAAAATCGACGAATAAGCCGGATTTTCGATATTCTAGCGTAGTGTGTTTTTAACGAATCACATTTGGTCTCGACGCCACCAGAAACTAAGGCGGTAAAACAAAACCAAAGATACCGCTTGAGTTTCAAGTGGTGTCAAACCAAAAGTGACTCATTAAGAAACACTAGGCTAGAATATAATTGTACGTCCAATTTTTGCAGAGTCGCATCATTTAATCTGTCCGAAATTATCTATTTTGTTATCACAAGATTAAGGATAATAACTGAATTAGAACTAATTAAAGCTTTATTCGAACTCCCTAAATCCTAGATATAAAGATGAAGGGGAAAATACAGCATGCCACATTTTTGCTTGCGATCTAAGTCTTTTGCTCGCACCAGATTGACACCGTTCATTGGAAGAATATTGATAATTAAAATTCGTTTGACACTAACGTGTTTGTTAATTAAAACATTTTTATTGGCGGAGGTGATCTTATAGAAAACATTAATATCGCAAGCAAAAATGTAGCATGCTGTATAAAGCGCCCAGCATCGACAAACGACACACAACGGAAATATTTTCTAACAAACGAAATAAAATAGACAATAAAGCTTTAATTAGTTCTAATTCAGTTATAATGCTTTATCTTGTGATAATAAAATAGATAATTT
>SCLH01000245.1:31989-48854 GCA_004367855.1 Oikopleura vanhoeffeni | reverse complement strand
CAAATTTTTTTCGATTACCACATTATGCTAAACTTTAGCAGCTAAAGGCACTTTAATTTAAAAAAAATATAACCGGTATTTACCGTTTTTTTCAAATTATTTTACCTGTAACTTTGGTCTGCATTGTCCGCAAACTAGATGACCTGCCGAGCATTGCATGATAGGAGGTAAAACATAATCAAAGCAAACGGGACATTCAAATAATGTTGCTAACTCCTGATTTGACGGTGGGGGAGTCCGAGGTCGGGCGAATCCATCTCTGTTTCTGCAGGATAGTTGTAAATTGTTAAAAAAAATGCTATATCTATAGGGGGCCGTCAGCTGGGTAATTATTTCTAGAGAAAATATATCAAGAAAACGACCTTAAAACTGTGCCGCTATAGAGCAAACTTTCAAAATTTAGCTTTTTTTTTATAAATACATCATTTTCACCGATAGACTATCGGCGATAGTTCGTTTCTTGACTAAATCGATATCAGGGAAACTGAAAATGACTTCTCAATTTTCAAAACACCACAGGTGCCGATAGAGGGCAAAGTTTAGAAATTTTAGAAATACACGATTTTCCAGCTTGCGGTTCTTATACATATATACCAAACAATAAATAAATTTTCTAAAATTTCAGAAGCACGGAGTGACGCAATTTTTTATGCAAAAAACGAAATTATTTGAAATAACGGATTTTTTTAAATTATTTACAAAAAATACGGAACTTTTTAAAAACATTTCCGACTCTTTTAAAAGGACAGAGTAAAACCTTTTTCGTGGTCTTTATAAGGCGCTTACTGATGAATTTGCACGTAATGAATCCAGCCAATTTCTTTAAATAAAAACACAAAGTGGAGAGCTTTCGGTGGATTTATTAAAATATAAAACTTTCAGTGAAAGTGCCTTAAAAATACGTAAAAAAAGTGCTTGCCTTTTAACCCCCTCACACATGGAGCCATTTTGAAAACACCCATAGATTAGTGACCAGAAATCACAGGTTACTTCTAAAATGCTCAATTTTTAGGAAAAATTTTTCTTAATCTACTCCATTTTCAATTTTGATCTGACTGTTTTGAGTAATTTGTTATTTTCTTCGAAGTGATTCGATAAAATTGTGTAGGTTAGGTTTGATCTTCGGAAAACAGCTGTAGATTGAAGACCGAAAATTGCAGGTTATTTCTGAGATCAGTCACGATTTAGAAAATTTAATTCTGGATCACCTCCATCATTAATTTTTGTTCTGACGTCTCTCATTTCCCATAAATGATTGCGTAGGTTAAAGTCATTTTATCAAAGTCATTATTCTACGGGGTTAAAATGAAGTCAAAATGTAAATTAAAGAGTTTAAAAAGTTTAGGTCTATCCTTAATCTCAAGGACTAAAAAACAGTGAAGTTACAAACACTTTTACTTTTTCCGTAATAAGCGCTACGGTAGGGTCCCCGAATGGCGTTTTGTGTGAGAGGGTTAAAAGAACTGTCAATATTTTTGACAAAACTCTCCGTCCTTCAAAAAATGTCTGAATAAATCCGTTATTTCAAATAATCGTGCTTTATGCAAAACAAATGCCTTACACCATGCTTTTAAAACACACTACAGTATTTGTACTGTATTATTGCTATCCTTTCCTGTCTATTGGACGATGTCGACATGTGGCGCTGCCTTGGCACATTTCTTGACATCTCCCCGAGCCGGAGAGCTTTCGCTCAGGTAGGCTCGGGGATGCCTCCATCTGGTTATCCAATCTGAAAACCATTTCATTTAATACAGTAGAAATTTTGACCTGACTCTGTCCGTCCGGGTTGTCCGTTTAAAGTCATATCACTGAACTGCATTAATTTTAAAACAAAAAACTAATTTTTCATCATTATTTTTCACTTATGACAGTTTCGTCAGAAATTAGGCTGTTTTTAGGGTGTGTTTTAATACATTTTTTAAAAAACATGCTGACAAATGATATGCAAAAAATTTTAAGTCGAAAAAAGGTGTTCTAGAGACTTTTCTTCCTCTACTAAAAAAATGAGCGATTGTTGGTACAGTGGAATGCCTTCATAAGGGCGGCATTAGCTGCCTTTAATCGCTGTCCTTTTAGAATCATTGGCAAAATTTTCGCATGCGGCGCCGTCCTTTTAAATAAAGCTGGTGAATGACTACAGTAGAGTGTATTTAAACGGACAGGTTTTTANATTGGATTTGGGTTAAAAAGTCCTGCAAGCGTGCGTTTAAACGGACATTTGGACCATTCAAATTATCCGCTAAAACGTGACGGACAGTTTGCATCACAAAACTACATCTTTAAATACGCGCTAGCAGGACTTTTTGACCCAAATCCAATCTAAAAACCTGTCCGTTTAAATACACTTTACTGTACAAAATAAACAAACAAAATTTGGCGAAGTCAATTTCTGGCCTTATAGAGAAATACAACAGTACTCAACAAAAACCTAGTGAGGCCGTGCAATATCTGTTTTGCTATTGAATGCTTTAAAATATCACTGCGTTTCCACTTCCACGGACTCACTCAAAAACTCACCATGAAGTCAATTTTTATGAACATCATGCGAAATAATAGTCATTTTTTGCTGAATTAATTTTAATTTGAAAAACTTTCAGAAAAGCATCTAAAACCCCCCTTTTTGAATTTGGTCAAATAATATCTTAATGGAATCAAATTGGATACAACGCTTTCAGAAGATGCCAAGTTATTCTGAATTACTCAAAAACGGAAAAAAACTGTTTTTAATGCCTCCAAATAGCCACCAAATTACTTCGGAACTTGTACATATTTTCCGAACTTATTAGGCTTCGTGCCACTGTCGAGTTTCGTCTTTTAACTGGTATTTTTTATGATTTTTCCAGTAAAAACATTGACTGTCAAATTTAGCTATAACTTATAGCCTATAAGGACAGGCAAATTTTTGTTGTTTTGTCCATGTGAAAACCTGTCGTCCATATAAATAAAAATTTCACTAAAAATGCTCTTAAAAATCGCACGACTTAGGCGCACCTCTCAAAAAAAAATTGAAAGTGATCAGTCAGCTGGTTATTTTTTTCCAAAAAAAAAAAGTATATTTTCAATAAAAAGCTGAAATTTTTTTTGAAAATCTATTTTTTTCTGTAAAAACGGCTCTACGTGGCAGAAAGCTTGACAAAAAAGTTAATTATGGTAGACAATTTCAAAAATATCATATGTACCAGTTCCGAAATATCTCGCTATATTTGGCAAGTTTGAGACATTTAAAAAGCAGAAAATTTCGTTCAAAATATTCAAAATAACTCGGATTCTTCTGAAAAAATCATATCTGTATGAAAAATTAGTTTTTGAATATTAATCTGTTTCACCGAATAATATAAGTTTAATTTTCGTAGGTAAAAAAGGAATAGAAGCAGGACAGAATACCATGCACCTCTCTTTTTGCAGTCAAATATTTTTCTTTGAAGCAGCAGGAATAATATATTTGTACAATTTGACATAAATATATTATTTTGTTTTTCAATTTTTTAAGAATTAAATCGATGAATACGAACCAGTCTTTCTAGTTGTGAACTTTCGGGTTTTTTACTTAATTTTCGTTTCATAATTTTTTCTAGTTTCGATTTTCGACAATTTTAGGAAATTTTTTGTTTAAAAACTCTCTCATATTTATGTGCATTCTGATTATGATAATAAAAACCAAAAAAAAAGTCGAAATTGAAAAAAAAAAGGAAATGGAAGATAATACCTGTGCGTCGATCTCAACTTTTTTCGAGTGAGTTCCTTCAAAACATGAATTACCTTATATAGAAAATTACACTTGTGCGTTATTATTCACTTACACGTGACAACTGTGACTGGTGACCAATGGGTGAATCGCCTGGTGAAGAATCGTGTGATTGGTCACCAGTCACAGTTATCAGTTCGGTTTTGAAATTTAATTGTTTTCGTAGACAATAAATATGCAAAAACTATGACATTACAATCCACGCCATAAATCATATGACGAATTTCACGTTTTGAAGGAAATCAACAAAAAAATTGAGATGAACGCAAAGGTTTTATCTATGATTTAACCATTTCCTAATTCATATTTCAATTCTCGACCGTTTCGATTTAATTACCACCTTATAATGCAACAAATATGAGAAAGGTTTTTAGCAAAAATTGTCAAATCAGCCGAAAAAAAATGAGATCAGCGCACAGGTTGTTATACAATAAATCTCACAAAAAAAACAATTTATACTAAATCTATTAAAACTGGTTCGTAATATTTATGAAAATATCATAAGCATATCCTTTTACCAATGGAACTCCATCTGAAAAACGTTTCTTATCTCCATAGCGCGAGTTCGAATCCCACTGATGTTGTCTAAGTGATTGTCTTATCGACTGTTTGAGTGATTACACACCGATCAAATTTAGCGGTTCCAATATCAAGCACCCTTGCCTATAATCATACTCAAGACAACATTAGTGGGATTCGAACACGCGCTATAGAGATAGCTAACGCTTTTGAGATGGAGTTCCGTTGGAAAAAGGATATGTTACTATTCATCATGTTATAATATGACACTTAAAAGAAGTCTTAAAAGATATTATAGAAATTTGAGATTTTAACCACTTCATTTTTGTTGGAAGAGAATTACTGCAAATCCAAAAATAGTATTAAAATGGCGTCCTCCGAGTTAAAAAAAATATTTACATGAGTCGCATTGGCACATGAACTTGTGCTGTAACGCAAAAGGCAAAATAGATGTTGTACAGAAAATGGGCAAAAAAAGTTGAACGGAAGATACAGCGACCCTTGGATTCCGATACAACATAATATCGGGTCTTTTTTATTTATGCTTAAAATAATAATAATTATCGCAAAAAATAAGATAATTAATTTGGTTGTTATCAGTTGATATGATCAAAAGCAGAAAAAAAATATTTCATAAGATGGATTCCAGTTTTTAGAGAAGCGGAGCCCGGTGCTTTTAAAGGCCCGAATACAGGTTGAATTATATTTTTTGTCGATGTTTCACGCATCACTTGTTATTACACTATAAATTGAGTGATGCGTGAAACACCGACAAAAAATAAAATCATTCCTGTAGTTTTACGTGAATTTAATGTCCGGTCTCAAAAAAGCCCCGCGCGGTGATATTATTCGAAAAAAATTGCTTCTTGTACGTTATGTGGTACGGTAAATGATATCAGAAATAGGAAGTAAATAATTGTTACTTTTCTCGTTTTTTCAGAAAAAAAGGATCATAATTTCTAAAAATGATACAAAATAGTTACTCATGAAAAACGTGTAAAAATGTCGTAGATTAATTAAGTCTGTGGCCGCTAATCAGTCAATGACCGCGTCGGAGTTAAACATATTTATTTTCCGTCTGGCGGAATTTCGAAAATCTGGCTTCAAATATACACAATTGTCAAATTTCACCCAATAAGTAGAGTATACATTTTTGTTCAATTTTTTTTTAAAGCCTATTTTTTGATATAAAAATTGCGTAGGCGGAAATATGCAGTACAAGTAAAATTTCAAAATGTCTTGTCTTTTAATTATTTTCTCATTATAGGCTATAATGGAATGTAAAATGTCACATAAACCAACCGGTTTCAATGCTATAATTTATAGCATTGAAACCGGTTGGTTTATGTGACATTTTTCATTCCACACGTCCATTCTTCAAATTTGAAGACTTTTTGCGCCTACGTATTTGATACGGCAAAAGATAGGAGAAAAAAATGTATACTCTCAATAAGCAGCCAGCTTAATTTATGCAGTTTGATTGGACGATAATTCTCGAGAAATTCGAATCATAGAGTCATACAGTATTTCGTTGATATTAATGGCTACAATATTATTTAAATAAAAGTACAGTACAACTTACGCACTTGCGTTTAGTACGATCAAATTCCTCATTTATGGAATTTTCGCCCTAAAAGCACGCTACTGGAAAACAAAATGCACGAGACAAATGGAGAAAATTGCGCTGTTTTAAATATATTGAGTATATGAATAACTCAATAATGGTCAATAGGTAAATTTTGGATTAGTGAAACGGCTTAGAAAAAGAGCGTGAATGGTATGTCAGTTTCGTTTAATTTTTTTCTATGAAATTTTCGAATGAAAAAGTTTTTCAAGAAACTTACAGGTTGAATTTTATTTTTTGTCGGTGTTTCACGCATCACTCAGTTTATAGCGTAATTTATAGTGTAATAATAAGTGATGCGTGAAACACCGACAAAAAATAAAATTCAACCTGTATTCTTTTTCTAAATTTATGGCTATAGCATATGCATTTCGGACTCTTTTGACCCATTTTTGAGTTACAGTGAAGTCCGTCTAACAGGACCCACCATATCAATATTAAAAGTACTGTCCAGCGAAAAGTACTNAATTCTTGGGTTTTCTGACTATTCACGCTCACTTTAGTAATATAATCTTATAAGTAAACCGAGGAATCAAAATCAGTCGTATATTCTTATCACGGTCTTACTGTTTTCTTGCCTGGATTTTGTGCGTGGGTGAAAAATTGCATACCAGGGTCACTTTACATACTCGAGACTCTGGCGCTAAATCTAAACCCTACATAATTAATTATTCATCCACGCCCAAAATCTAGACATAAATCAGTGAAACATGATTAGGGGATATAAAAAGCCACATAAGAATAAGGTATTTTCAAAAATTTATGCTCATATCAGTAATATATGATATTAAAAAATATAAGTCATATTTAACATATTTCCTACATTAAAAACTTTAAATCACAGCTATGGGAATAATTTCAATTATTATTTGATGAAACTTGTCTGAAAGACTGTCTATTTGAATTTGATATTGGTGACATTTTCAATTTGGGCATTACAATAATTGCATCGGCCATTTTTAGATAGGGTGTTTGAACATTCGGCACAATTGGCGTGACCACACGGCAGAAATATTGACCAGCTATTGGCCGCTTTTGAGCATGAGCGGCAACATTTGAAATTTTTTTTTCTGTTATCTGGGAATTTATCTTTAGACTAGCTCTACAGCAAAAAAGCTTTATACCGATAATCATCTTTTTCAAGACATTTTTGACATAAATCCACATAAGAGCAAGAGTTAATCGACAGTCAAATAGTCTTTTTGGAAAATTTGGATTCTACAAGTGTTAACACTAAAGTTAAAAAAAAATCTTCATGAATGAAATAGCCATATTTTCGGGTTTTGGTTAAATTCGAAAAAAAATTTGCCTAAATTTTTATATAATTCGGCTTTTGAAAACGACTCATCCGATTGACTTTTTGGAAAGCTCAAACTGAGCACAAATTTTAAGAGAGAAAAAAATTAAAAAAATGGTTCGAATCAGACCAGGCTTGTAAATCGGAACATTGGCTCTCCCCCTTATCTTTCCCCTTTCTCGAGTCCATTCCCCTTTCAAAAATCTGCTTCCCCTTAAATAACCGAAACATATTTCTTTTCTCAAATTTATACTGCATTCTGAAATTAACCTAGGGGGAGCAGTACTTTGAAGAGCGAAAACCTTAAGATTAGGTGGTTTTGGCAGTTCTAGAAAATACTACAGTAAAGTGTATTTAAACGGACAGGTTTTACGAGTGGATTTGGGTTAAAAAGTCCTGCAAGCGTGCGTTTAAACAGGCATTTGGACCATTCAGATTATTCATTAAAACGTGACGGACAGTTTGCATCCCAAACTGCATCTTTTAAATGCACGGCTTGCAAGACTTTTTAACCCAACATCACTCGTAAAACCTGTCCGTCTAAATAAACTCTACTGAGTCCGAAATTCAAAAATCTAATTTCAACAAATTACGGGAAATTATTGTTTCTGTGGTGCCAAGTTTGAGTAGAATCGTATGCGAGCTTCGGGAAAACTTGAAAGTTGATTAGGCCTTCTAGACACCTCGCCGCATGGTGGTCACCAGGATCGGCCAAAAATCATTTTTAATCAAATATTTTCGTAATTAAGGGGGTACTCACGGTTTTTTAATTCAGGTCTAGGACATAATAACTGCACCAAATAGCCTCAAGAAGGCCACAAAATGCATTTCTGCTCTTATCATAAAAAAAATTTCGAGATTTTTCTCAAAATTTTCGAGTTTTTTCGGATTTTTCTAAGTATTTTTTTTGAAGAAAAAATACATAAACCTCATTTTATAAAAAATTCTAAAACAAGTAAAAGTGAGTAGCACCTTTTTGCTTCAGTTTTGCAGTAGCTTCAATTTTAGGGTAATTTCGGTACAATCGGATGAAAATAAATTTCTAGAAACTCCAAAAATTGACTTCCGGCTAAACCAAAATGCAATTTTCTTATAATAGGAGCGATGTTTAAAAAAGTTTTTCACTGGAAATTGAAAGACATGTTTTGCACGTATTAATAAAAATTTAAAAAAAAATTGTATCGAATCGTTTTCGAGAAAATTTCGTTTCAGTTTGGAATTTTACTTTTCTCTGCTTCTAGAATATAAGGGATCAAAATTTCAAACCTGACGTAAGCAGATTTTTTGTTCAGTAGACCATGCGCTTTAATTGATGTGTACTTGTGAAATTTTTTTTTCTAGAAATCATGAAAAAATTGACTTCGGCTGAATTAATCTGCAATTTCTATAAATAGGAGCGATGTTTAAAAAAAAAATTTTCACTAGAATTGAGAAGACATTTTCTCCAATAATACCAAATTTACAAAAATTGTATCGAATCGTTTTTTGCGAAAACTGAGCTACAAAATTCTAAAAATATCATGGAAATTACAGTTTTTCATTATTCTAGAACAAGTCGATCGAAATTTTCGCAAAATTTCCGTATAACTTCAACCTCGTAGTAATTGTTATTCTCACAAAGTGTAATCAATTTCCATTAAGCCGTTTTCCGAGATAAAAGACATTGAAGTCAAAATCAGTTGTTCTAGAACTTTACTCCCACTTGGTGCTGTGGTGCTCAAAAAACTCTGTTTTTACTTTTTAGTCGGAACGCAAAAGGATAGATCCTTCCTTTTAGGCTTTTCAGAATTTCCTATAACTTGTTTCGTTTTGTGTTTTGAGCCCCGATCTAAAATGTCAAAAACCGTTGAGTACCCCTTAAGGACAGATCTACCAAATGGCTATTTCAAAAGTTTCGAAGCAGTTTTGTATTAGGGTAAAGTGGAGTGNTCTTCTTCTTTTCTCAAATTTATACTGCATTCTGAAATTTAACCTAGGGGGAGCAGTACTTTGAAGAGCGTAAACCTTAAGATTAGGTGGTTTTGACAGTTCTAGAAAATACTACAGTAAAGTTTATTTAAACGGACAGGTTTTACGAGTGGATTTGGGTTAAAAAGTCCTGCAAGCGTGCGTTTAAAAATGCATTTGGACCATTCAGATTATTCATTAAAACGTGACGGACAGTTTGCATCCCAAAACTGCATCTTTAAATGCACGCTTGCAGGACTTTTTAACCCAAATCCACTCGTAAAACCTGTCCGTTTAAATACACTTTACTGTAGTCCGAAATTCAAAAATCTAATTTCAACAAATTACGGAAATTATTGTTTCTGTGGTGCATGCCAAGTTTGAGTAAAATCGTATGCGAGCTTCAGGAGGAGTTAAACTTTGAAAGTTGATTAGGCCTTCTAGAACTCGCCGCATGGTGGTCACCAGGGTCGGCCAAAAATTATTGTAATCAAATTTTTTTTAGATTAAGGACAGATCTACCGAATGGCTATTCTCAAAAGTTTCGAAGCAGTTTTGTATTATGGTAAAGTGGAGTGCAAAGGTACATTTTAACCACCGCTACCCCATTAAGAACTTAATCGGATGAATCGTTTTCAATAGCCAAAATGTATAAAATTGTGGCTAAAAGGCCCAGCAAGTACCGTAATAGATATGACATAACATTTTATATGACATTAAAAGTTTTTGGAAATTGATTTACGTATTAGTTATAATTTTGGTACAGGGGCCTGTCCGTTTGAAAACGATCGATATTTGTTTCAGATTCAAACAAAGTCCGTTTTTTTATATTTTTTCTAAAAAATAAAGTTTTCAGACCGTGCAGAAAACGACGATTATGAACAATTTTTTATAAAACAATTTGAAAATTTTCTAATTTTTCATGCTTATAAAAAATTTGGTAAAAAATGGATTATTTCTTATGAAATTTTAAAAATAAAAACAAAATATGCGAAAGTTTGGTCTCAATAAAATTTTCTAGAAATGAAATAATTGTCAAAAAAATCATGCCAGTTTATGCAAAATATTTTGTCTCGAAAAAGATGATTATAAGTACAAGTTGTATACGGCCAATAGGCTGTATGATATGAAACTATATAGATCCCTCCCTTTTGGAATCAAATAATGATGAACTATGTGATGCATGTGATTGAACAATTCTAGAATGTCTAACAGGTCCTCTTTCTTTAACACTTCGTACACTTGATTTAGAATGGCCATTTGTTTGCAAGTACTTTTCTTAACTAGAGTCAAATCTCGTTCTTTTTAACTGTCACATTCTATCGAAAATCGCTTTTGTAATAAAGAATATGATTCGGGGCAGGTCTCATTTAAAAATCGGTTCGTTTCAAATTTGCTGGAAATATCTCTAGAATGTTTTTATCAGCTGATCCAAAAGTCTAGAATGGAGTTTTGACGCGTTTTCTCTTGGATCCGAAACACGGATTGTGATTCAAACCCGAAGCGCACGCCTATGGGACGGAAGAACCTGAAATTTAATCCGGTTTACATTGTCAGCTAGTAATGTAATTTTGTTATCTAATTTGAGACAGTCACAAGTACTACTCCGCAGCGCGATGCAATCGATAGAAATTTCAGTACAATGCGTTTTTGGTACTTGTGTCTTTGAGGGAATTCCAATGTTTTGTTCCTCAGGAACAAACCGGTAATTCAACCGCTCTGGTTACCGGGGTGAATCTGGTTGCAATGGAAAAAACAAAAAAGTTTTTCTATTCGTCCAAATTCACTGCGTTACATGGGTACAAAAAAACGTTTGTTTGATATCATCATAAATGGGCCTTCGAGTTATGTAGTGCTGAAAGGGTGGTTCCTTTTAAAAAAAGCTACCTTGGGCAATTTTTTTCTATGAACAATCAAGACGATGCAGACGTATACGAAAATATACGTAGGCATGAAAACCATAATTTCGTCATTTTTTACCACATAAATAGTGAATTTGACAAAATAAAACGTAATCTTAAATTTTTCAATTTTAGATCAAACGATGCCTTAGTTGAAAACTAAGCTTTGACGAATAAAATTTGTATAAGACTTTTTTGCGCAAATTTTTTTCTTCCGTATTGCCTAAGCGGTTTCTATTGATTGCTTGCAAAACATAAAAATTGTTTGACAGTGTTCCTCTAATCTGTAACTGTGGCATTTTGTGCATTTGCTTTCGACTTCTGCAAATAACTGGTTGTTTTAGTCGAGCTCGGATCGACGTCGAATCGTCACAAGTGGTCGTTTCGACGAGGAGAGAAATCCATTGTTGGAAATTGACTCGATCTGCAAACTTTCACTATGAATATTCAGCTATTGCGGCACGTTTCGAGATTTGTCAACGGCGTCGATATTCAACGAGCTTCACAAATATAAAGATAATTTGTTACACGCCTCAAAAATGGATTTCAACCTACACGGGGCTATATCAATTTGAAGACTATTGGGGTCATTTTACAAAAAAAATTCTATTACTTTCAGGTTTATGATTAAGGGGTACTCAACGGTTTTGAGATTTTAGATCGGGTCAAAAGGAAACGAAACAAGTTATCGAATTCTGAAAAACCCGTTAATGAAGATCTACTTTTTGCTCCCACCAAAAGTAGAAAAGTTTTTTCGAGCACCACAGCACCAAGTGGAGTAGATTTCTAGAAACTGATTTTGACTTCAATTGCTTTTATCTCGGAAACGGACTCAATGGAAATTGATGAAAGTTTGTAAGAAAACGGTTTCTACTACGTCGACGATTATCGAAATTATTTTGCAAAAATTTCGATCGGACTGTTCTAGAATTATGAAAAACGTAATTTTTATATATTTAGAAATTGTAGTCTAATTTTCTCAAAACGATTCGGTCGATTTTTTTTATAAGGTATTATCGAGGAGAAACAATGTTCTTTTCAATTTCTAGTGGAAAATCTCAAATGCAAGCTTCATGGTCTACTGAAGAAAAATTTGCCTTAGTCAGTTGAAATTTTGATCCTTATATTCTAGAATCAGTAAACATGAAAATTTCAAACTAAAACGCAAATTTTCTCAAAACGATTCGGTCGATTTTTTTTTCTTCGTCAGACATGTTTCTCCAATGGTCTAGTGTGAAATTTTTTTATCATATGCTCCTATTAATAGCAAATTGCATTTTTGGTTCAGCCGGAAGTCAATTTTTGAGTTTTCTAGAAATTTATTTTATTCCGATTTACCGAAAGTACCCTCAAATGAAGCTACTGGCAAAACTGAAGTAAAAAGTGCTATTCACTTTTACTCTATTTTAGATTTTCATTAAATTGAGGTTTATGTATTTTTTCTAAACTCTAAAGAAAAAAATCTGAAAAAACTCGAAATTTTGGATGATAAATGCTTCTGATTTTTTTTTATGATAAGGCAGAATGGCATTTTGTGGCTTCTTGAGGCTATTTGGTGCAGTTCATTATGTCCCTGACTGAATTAAAAAACCGTTGAGTACCCTCTTAACTGTTCGATTGATAAAAAATCGGACGATTTGATAAGTTAAAACAAATTATTCCGAAATGAGTTCCTTAGGAAAACAAGTATACATATCTACATTTTGAAATAATCTTATTTAGTTACTTATAAAATTGTCTTAAAGGGGGTACTCAACGGTTTTTGAGATTTTCGATCAGGGCTTAGAAGAAAACGAAACAAGTTATAGAAATTCTGAAAACCCTGAAATGAAGATCTATCTTTCTGCTCTCGACCAAAAGTTTTTGAGAAAATTTATGGAAATTCTGACTTCGGTGATAAAAAATTTATAGCCGCGCGCCCGAGCGCGGGCTGATTTTTTGTATGGTAGTGTAAAATTATCCATAGATTACGACTAACATAGTGGCTTAGCTTTGAGCTCGACCGAGATATATGAAACCGGCAATTTAATTTTAAAACCGGTATTTTCACCAGTAAAAATACCGGCAAAAAATAAAATAAAATGTCCATTTTTTTCCTTTTCAAATTCGACGCTTTAATTTTTTTCCCGTTTTTTGCTAAACCCCCTAATTAAAAAGTTAGTTTTTTGCCCGGTTCGTTCCCTATGTATGAACCATACAGTATGGTCCATACAGTATGGTCTTCAAGAAAAATGACATTGGTTTCTGTCTAGAATGACGCGTCATGACGGTTGAGATTTTGCCATATTTTCCTTGGGTTTTGGTGGGAATTCCCCCTTATTGCTCTAAAAATGCTCTTAAAGATTTACGACGTAAAGCTTAAAATATAAGCAAAAGTTTCGGAATCAATTTTCAATAATAAAATTGTATTTTGACTGACTTCATTTTCTTCGAACATTTTTTTTTGCCATTTTGTCCTTCAATTTTGACACAAATGTGTTGCTGTTCAGTCAAATTTTTCTGAATGACAGTTGTTAATTGAAATTTTGTCTGAAAAATAATCAAACTATAATTCCCTAAAAATGGTACATATCGGTAATTTTTTCGAAAATTTTATTTTTCAGAAAATAGCAAATTTTTATGTGAGTACGATCCTTGCCACAATAAAACTAAAAAATTGAGCTGATTATGCTCAAAAACGAAATTAGTGCTGAAAATGAGGGTTTTTGAAACTCACTTTCTGACCACTAGATTGCCCAAAAAAACAATTTTTGCTCGGAATCGTCTTTTTCGGTGGCGATTACCCCCCCATAGCAAATAAATGTTTAGTGACCGTTTTAGTTCAGTCTGTAGGGTTCCCGCTGCGCACCCTTCTCATATTATACAGAAACATGTATTATAGAGAAACATGCCAAAATAAAAAGAGAAGGTTTTGGCCATTTTGTCTCTATAGACGAAAAACATACTGTAGTAAAGTGAATATTTTTTGTGTTATATTTTTGTGATTGTAAATCCTTTCCGGAAACCATGTTTCTTCAGTATCATCAAACATATCAAGTAGATTTTGCATTCCTTCTTTATTATTAGTAGCCACATAATGAACCATTTGCAATCTGATTGAGTTCAAATCTGTAACTTTCATTTTTTCAAAAACGTCTAGAAAGTGAGTCGCAATTGATTTTAATTCATTGTCAAACTTTGATTGTTCATAAAGTCGAATTATCAAATAAACTGGCCAATTATTATGCAGACGAGCCAAATCAAATGGTGTTCTGTCCTCACCATCTCGGGATATGAGGAGAGAACCCTGAAAGTTAACTTTAATGGAAAATATACAGTAGGGTGGTGTTTTGAATTGAGTTTTGAGTAAATAATACCATATTAAAAACAAAATTTATGGTGTTTTGTTTACTGAGGTACTTTTTTCATTTATGAGTAATCATTTATGGTCAATAAATTATGTTGCTATTTTTATTAAAGTTTCATGGATATTAAGGGGGTAGTGTCTGTGAAAAAGTTTTTCTGAAAGTGTGAGAACTACTGTATACTAAATCGACGAAAAAAAAATCGATTAACCCTTGGAAGCTCCAAATTGATTTATTCGGCAGAGGCTCATGCACCACTTAAGTGAGGCGACTTTGAGCCCTCATAACGGATAAACTACATTTCATAAAAGGCGGCATTAATCTGAATTGTAAAGATAGTCCAACTTAGCAAGGTAATCAATTAGATTTTAAAAATTTTTATCAAACGGCGAAACTGAGCAGCAAAGATTGGGCTTTGATCATTTACTTTCCATTGAAAACAGGAATATTTTTCAAAACATTTATTTTTCATCGCACCTTAAGACCTTGGCTTTGCCACATTTTTTTTGGATTGAACCTATCTTCCGTTTCCTCATAAATAGACATTAGCTGCGCGATTGAATCAAAAAAACGCGAAAAAAATTCAGTTTGTCAAAAATATGTTTGAAGAATGAACAAATATGTCTCATTTTAAAAACAAAGACTCAAATTAAAAAAATACTTCATCAGATTTGTAATTTTTTAAAAAAAATTGTCGAAACTGAGCAGCAAAATTTGGTTATTAATCATATATTGCCATCGAAAACATATAAGATTACAATAATCATCTTTCTCTATTCTCACTAATTCTAACTTGCTTTCACAATTTTTTAATATTTATTTAACTTTGTTTTCTCACCAAAAGACGATTTCAGCGCGATTGATCAAAGACTACAAAACAGTTTGCGCTGTAAAAAATCATTTTTGAGAGATGAAAAAAATGTATCTTAGTTAAAATAAACACGAGCGTTTACACAAGTCTGGAATCCAAGGGAAGTATCGCCGATCGGCCAGCTGATCGTTAGCGTGTCATGAGAATAATCAAGCATCTGTTTGATTTTTTCAGCAAATTTTCGTTTTAGATCTGTTTTCAGCAGCTAAGGCGTTAAAAGTCGGTTATAAAAATAGTTTCTTGCATTTGATTACTTCGATGACAAAAATGCCTTTTTACAGAAGTGAACTCGAAAGATTGTATTACTATAATATTCAATATTCAAAATTAAATAGAAAGTATTTTTCAAAATAAAGTTATAAACACGTTTGTTATAAATTTAACCACTAAGACTTGAAAATATTATCTCGGCGTAAGCCAACTTTCTGATCAGTGTTGCCGTAGCTTCAATTTGAACCTACTTCCGAAAAAAATCGAAGCTATTTTTTTTCGAATATATTCCAAAATAGAAAAATCACTAACGAAAAATAAAACAAGTTCCGATGTGGAAATTAATTTTCATTTCTTGAAAGATACAAAAGACTTCCTAAAAACTCAGTTCCTCAGATTTATCTATCGTTTGAACTGTTTGAGCAGCACACATTTAGAGTTTTGAGAGAATTGTCAAAAAAAGTAAGATGAAATAAGTTTTGAACGAGACTCTAAAAATTTTAACTGCCATTTTTTAATTTCTCGTGGCAAACTCTATGTTTGGTTTGATCAAAAAATTTCCAGGACTTTTCTGTCATCCGATTTAAGCGGATTCAAAATTTTCAGCACCACATAAATGGTGCTGAGCTTCCAAGGGTTAAGGATGGTTTCGCGACTTTTCATAAAGTGGTTTTCCCAAAAGTGGCGCCAAACTTGAAACTTTAGGTACATTTTCTGGTTAAGTACATATAAGATCAAGTTCATTTTAAAGACAAATTAAGCTTATAAAACTAAACTAATAAAACTACGGTTTAGTTTTTTGAAAAAACTTAAAATACAGTAGATAACTTCAAAAATGTGAATTAAGGGAGTACTGGTCGCATTTTAAGGCCAAAAACAGGGTTTTCAGCGTCGCCTCAATGAAGTACTAGAAACAGCACGAACAACAAGTATTTCAGTTTAGGGATAATTGAACATTAATCTTGCTTTCACAAAACAAATCGAAGGCCTCTGATTGACCGACCAATCAGGAACGACCTTTCAAAAGTGGCACTATTTTCACTTCAAAAGCCTACTCCTCCCTGAGTTTTGAAGATAGAGAATACTTTTATAGCTTTTATTGACCACAGAGAACGTGGGCAGAACCCCATGTTCCGTTTAACTCAAAATTTTATCCGGCGCTTAAATGAGCAAAAAACTGTTTTTTGGCCTTATTTTGAGTGCCTCGGGGAAAATACTACTCCTCCCTGGATTTTGACGGCAGAAACCTAAAACTGGTATGTATACCATCCTTAAGGATACGCGCAAAACCCCAAGTTCCACAATTTGCATTTTTGTATCTCGTCTTTTTGGAAACCGCGATTCAAATTCTCAGAAATTTCCAAAATTTGAAAAAAATCACACTGAATATGTTCAAATCGCGAT